>JAQMYJ010000006.1:23513902-23533561 GCA_030014305.1 Clarias laeviceps | reverse complement strand
ACACACACACACACACACACACACACACACACACACACACACACACACACACACACACACACACACACACACACGCTGCCTTTAAGACAAGTATGAACAGCTTGTGTTATTCCAAATGCTGCAAATTCAGAAATATTACAGTATGACTAAACCAAATAGTTTCCACAGAATGCACTGATGAATTGCACGGCCCTGTTTTCTTGTCACTACACCACCAGTATTTCAACACAGTGTTTCAAAAGTGTTTGTGCCTCAGGCTGTAACATGGGGTTCGTCACCAAGCCCTTTGGGTTTTATACAGGTAAATCGTCTACAGAAAATCATTTAGAACAAGCCAATTAGACCGTCAGCTTCAATAACACGCCGCCTGAATCCCAGGAGGCAAATGATTTGAATGTTTTTGTTTTTTTAACTTCATAAAGGCTTTTTAATCTATTACCATAAAGTTCTGTGGCTGCTAACGAGTAGAAGTTTGCGAGTTCACTGGAGTTTCGAGCCTACTTTTGGGAGGAAGCATTTAGATTGTTTTCTTTTGGGAAGATGAATAATGCAACACTAAGCTCCATGAAATTACAGGGCATATACATGGCTTAATATGTATTTACTACAAAATAGCAAACCTGGGTGTTCTATTGAAGACTAAGCTCTGATTAACAGACTAAGCTCTCTCATGACTGAAATGTCCTAGTAATCATGGCCTAATATTCTGACTAGCATGTTTGATTGTTTGATTGACAGCACTCTGCCTGAGATTTAAGTAAAAAATAAAAACCTACAGCAAGTCAAAAAAAAAATCTCAATGATCTACTATGAAATCTACACTACAGCAGTCACGACCACAGTGACCTGGTCTGCAGTGTAATTTTACATAGAAAAGGATTTGTTTAGTAGATTTTCTATTAAAATTAGCCACGAGTAAAATTTTACCGTCGTTAGAAATGCTAATTGGGAAAAAAACAAAAACAGAAAAAAAAAACTATAAATTTGAAACTACAAGTGCGTCAAGTGACAGACAAAAAACAAACAAAAAAATGTAATTGATTCAAAATGTTAATCTAGTTAATCACAGTCTGTGATTATAAATGTATTATAAACATGCATGTTGGAATAAAGAAATGGATGACAAACTGGCTATAGGAAACAGATTATGCAGTTTTACTGTATAAATATCTCAAAGTTTAACATTTAACAAATGTCAAATTAAAATCTCTCAAATGGGACCGGAACTGCATGTAGTGGCTGGGTAGTGTGGGGCGTGGCAACCCACAGGGCTCAAACCTGGATCTAATGGATTTAAAATAATAAATAAATAAATCACCAACCTAGAGCCTTAGCTGCCTGAGCCAGCAGTCCCACATCTTACACTTAATATATTCTTGTAAAAATAGTTCCTCTTGAAGGGAGCTCAAGAGTTTCATAATGAATGTTGCTGTTCAGCACACGTGGTGATGTTTCCTCAGTCATCTTATTATCCATGTTAAAACGTGCCGTTATCACATATAGCCGGGTAACTGCACTCAATTATGGGAATCCATTAGGGTCAAACTTAGTCATATGATTAATCGGTCTTAAAAAAAAAATAGTAACTCATTAAAATTTCTAGATTAAGTCACGTTAACACGTTATTATATAACGTCTCAATAAAATATTCACAGCAACCCCCCCCCCCCAAAAAAAATAAATAAATAAATAAACTAATCATGAACAAAAGATTCAATAAAACTACCAGTAAATAGTAAAGATTGATGGTGTTTTAGCTGTTTCTTACTCCTCAGTAAGAATCGTGTTTATTACACTGATTTATTAGTTCTCCAAGATGCTTGGAAGCTAGTAAGAGAGTCAGCTACTGTAATGTATGCTCATTTTGTTTTTATTAATATTGCTAGTGACAGCAAAAATATATTCAAGATATTAAAATTTTGTGTATTTTGAGTCACCATATTTTCAGGTAAGGTGCTCTGGAGCTTTTCTTAAAGAAATGCACACTTTTCAGGAAGTGACCTTCTGAAGCGAACTGTGAGCGCTCCTTTAGTAAACGTTTTGAGAGTTAGGATTACACGTGGGCTAACAGGAAGGAGAAAGGCGTGGAGCCTCGCACCTCGGAGCAGCTGTTTGATGTCTTTGCTGGCGTGAGACGTGGTGAACTGGTTGACGATGTCCAGGGCCGTTTGGTTATATGTGTTCCTGATGTTCACGTCAATCCCAGCCTGCAGCACAAAATACGCAATGCAGAGACATGCAATCGTATTTAAATAGGACATATGAGAAATGTATTTCTTACACGTGTTAAATTAGGTTTTAGTGTTTATTGGTTAGATTTTGTTCTTGCTTACATCCAATAGCAGCTTCACTACATCGGTTTTGCCGTAGAGCGCCGCCTCGTGAAGCGCCGTCCCGGCTTTCGTGATTCTGTTGATATCGATTCCCGCTTTCAGGAGCAGCCTGAGTTATGTAAAATAACAAGATGAAATCATTATTTACTCTGTTTAGCCCACAAGTGGTCATGGTTTTAGTGTAACAGGAGTGAAATTTCTCCAGGAAATGAGTCAACCGCAAAATATTTGTAAAAGGAAGTTGATCATTAATGAGCTCTGCTACGGGTCCTGACATGCGCCTTCGTCTCAAATGACTTCTCAGGTATTACCTTAATTCCTGAGGACCAGCACATGTGCGCACACTTACACACACACACACATACACACACACACACACATACAAAGGTACTAACAGACACCTGGCAAAAAAAATCACCTAAAAACAGTGCGATATTTCTCAGGCAGCAGTGATGCTCAGTGTGTGTTAGATATCAAGACAGCTGTGTATGAGTGTGAAAGAAAAATAAGAGCCCATAAACTCCCACACCAGCAAATATGCCCTCTAATCCAGAGGAGTACCACTCTGTTCCAAACATTCCAGCTGTGGCATTAGATACGCAGCCTCTGAGCTGGCAGCTGCTAATCAGTTTCTAAGTTCAAGAAAACATTTTTAAAAATTATTTATCTAGCAGGAGAAATGCATCTATGTAAATTAGGCGTGTGTGATGTTCAGGTTTTTTTTTCCCTGATTGTGATTCTACACTTAAACAAAAATTTGGTTGCCTAAAAAACAGAAACTAATTATTTCCATCATCTCATGTTTAATATGTTGAAGGTTTAATCATCACAAGCCATTTATCATCATTAACTTTTTTCAGTTTATTGTTCTAAGAATCCAAAACGTTCTTAATTTACCTTAAATGAAGCAACAATGAAATTTTGGAGGAAAAAAATCGTCCACAATTAAAGGTCACATATTATACTCCATTTATAAGATGTGTGCATATGACTTTAACGTCTCCAAAATGTCGCTGTTCTCAGACTCTGGCTTCTTGATTTTCTTCAGTGCTTTTCTT
This sequence comes from Clarias laeviceps, assembly GCA_030014305.1. Lineage (NCBI taxonomy): Eukaryota > Metazoa > Chordata > Actinopteri > Siluriformes > Clariidae > Clarias > Clarias laeviceps. The sequence continues at coordinate 23,530,170 of JAQMYJ010000006.1, read as the reverse complement.
TCAGTATCTGTAGCTTTAAATGAACTGTCGCTGAACTCCCCTGTGAGGAAGTGCATTTTCCTAGCTAATCAGAAGACAGAGACCAAAAACGTCCATGTTCGGGACCTGATCAAGTACCATTTCACAGGCTTTTTCCATCCACATTTCTGACGAACAAAATAAGGGGAAATATGCGTAAGAGAGTTTATTCGTTATGGCATCTTCGATATTTAGCAATATAAAATTGGCCACTATGGTATAAATCATTTATTTTTCGCCATCACTGGATATTGTAGCAAAGTAATATCTCATAATGATGATTTCATTAACTTTATTATTAAATACAATATTTTATGATCATTAGTAAATAATTAGTATTTATTTATTATTTCCTGTTAGTACCAATCATTGAGCAGCTACGCCTGACCAAAACCATTAAAAAGAGTGCCAGAGCTAAAGTAGATCCAGTTTCTAACTCTTCAGAAATTCCCTTAAACCCATCAGCCAGATGTAACAGCACCGTGATTATGTGCTGAATCTCCCAAAAGAAGAAATGTAATGCAAATGTAAGCATGTAGTCCTATAGGCAGAGCTCTGCTGAATCAGTACAACACTTTAATACTGAAGCTTTCTGAGACGGAGCCTGCTATCAAACTCTGCTCTGCTGTTTAAATGGATCAAAGACATTTGGTCTTCTTGGAGAAAAAAAAAAGTTAACTTCATATGGTGTTATACATATCTTCCTGTCCTCAGATGTTTGAGTTGTTTTGTATCATCTCAGATGTTAAATGGTTTAATATGGGGATTTAGACAAAGAAAAAAAAAAAAGGAAAAAAACATTATCCATGATTTATCTATGTTTATCCATTGGGATTCAAGAGATCAGTTCAGAAGTATGTATTTGTTTCTTATTAACTTAACATGAAAAATCATACCTGTTTCTGATCACTACTTATCCTATTTCCATATTTTAGTTTTACTTTTTATACTCAAGTACATTTCTTTAAATTGTACTCTTATTGCTCTCATTTCATGTTTACATTTTGATCCTTTGAGTAAATTTTACTGTCAATTCTTTTATTGTGAATTTATTAATTGTATTTGCATTTTACTATTTCGATCTTGTTGAAACAGTCATATGAAGCATTTCACTGCATATTGTACTGGTTTGTTTTGTGTGCATGTGACGAATAAAATTTTAATTTAAACTTAAAAAGTAAAAAAAAAAAAAAAAACGTTTTCTAGGACCGCTATAGGACTGTTTATAGCTGATATAAAAAAAAAAATACATGTCAAACATACTATCACCTTAAATGGTTGAACATATCAGGCATGAGTAGAAACGGAAACTCTACACTGTTGGGTTAACTACAATGTTAGAGTTGACAAATTGCTGTAGTGTTAATCAAATAAAACATTAGGATTGTGCTTTCATTGGAAAATAATCAACTTCTGGGTGCTCTCTGATAGAACCAGGAAATCACCAGTAATCACTACCACTACTGTTAACTGCCTGATTTGTCTCAAGCAGATGTACTGTACACTACAGGTTTTTGTAAATGTTAAAAACTACTCAAAGTACTGAATAAATGTTGAAATGCTGAGTAACTTGTGTTGTTAATTGTTTAAATGTTTGTAATGTCTCGTGCAAAGCGATGTTTGTTTTCTGCCAATCTTCTCCTTCATACTCCAGTCCAGTAGGTGGCGGTATTGCACCAAGCACCCAAAAACTCCAAAGAAGAAAAGAAATCGAAGGGAATTTGGTAGAGAAGTGAAAAACGATTTTAAGTGATATATCATTTTAAATTTGATAAATGTTTGCATTTGAGGTGGTAAAACGTTGCAGTTGATCTATGATCCTACAAGTGATGCACTCTAAATTATTCACAAATTGGCAGACAATAGAGTGTCTTGTGTGATAAGATCAAATTATTTGATGTTTGTTTAGAATTGTAACAAATTCTGAAAAAAATGTAACATAGAATCTGCATATTTATAAAATCATGATACTTACAGAATCGCAATACAAATCAAAACGGCATGAAGTTATTGTGATGATATTGTATCAGGTGATCCCTGACAATTCCCATCCCTAGTATTTCGCGAAGTACTTTGTGAAAGATGGAAGCAGTTTGTAGTTTTTTTTTTTTTTTCAAAGATCTGGTATATTTTCAATGAATTCATAATTATTTTTGCGCTTTTATCTGTTTAAAGTTTGTAAGTTTACCAGAAAGAAGACTTTCATGTGTCCTAAATTATAAACTTGTGGAAAAGCTAAAGTGCCTTTTGATTTCAATGTTAATTTTTTATTAATTTTTTGGTTAAATGACAAATAGTGGAAAAAGTGGAATTGTTACTGCAGAATTGAGCGAGAAGAAAAAATCCATCTTTTGCTGGTCAATTGAATTGAACTGATGGATCAGTTTTCTAAATCAAAATCAAAATCAATTAACAAAAAAAAGGATTTACTTTCATCAACTTACTAAATAAATTATTGTTAGCGTTGACAAATGTGAGGACTGAAAACTATGGATGTGCTGTTACAAGCAAATAATCAACATTATTCTGGTGGCACATCCATTCCGCAATAACAGCAAGTGTTTTATTTCTTACTTGTGAACATTTAAATGTCTTTAAAATTTGGTTCTGTTAAATCAGATTTTTTAGAATCTCTGTTTATCTCCAAGCACATCATCACAGAGTGCTGTTCCAGCCGTGGTAGGTCGGTCTGTTGACACCAGCAGAACATCCAGCATTGAGGAACTTAGAGAAGGGGGGGATGGGAGGCATGTTTGGGAATGCGGGAACGAGTTTTCACAAATGGAAAGCAGTGGAGTAGTGTGACGGGAGAGCAGCTGACTGGCCAGCGAAAGCCGATCTGTCTTCACTCCTACACCATGTCAACACTCAGCATAGGCATACATCCCACACAGTGCTGACGAGAACAGTCAAACACACACACACACACACACACCTCAGTCAGTCAACCATGTGCTCAATCAACACTCCTCTGTCTCCACACCTTCCTTCCTTTACAAACATAAGACAGACATGAGGATCAGTCTATGCCTACAGGCACACCTGCGGTACACTCACACTCTCCGACGCAAAACACAACACACGCTTGGAAGTCACCAGAAAAGGAAAATGAGACATACAGAGAAAGTAATGGATGAAAAAAAGTAAAAGTAAAAAAAAAAGAAAAAAAAGAACCTGATGATGTCCTTGTGACCGTTGCGAGCAGCGAGGTGCAGGGGTGTGTTGTCTCTCCCGTTGCCCTCCAGTAGAGCCACCACCATGTTACTGCTCAACAGCAGCTGCACCACCTGACACACACAAAAGGAAACTTAAATAAACTAGACATTGTGTTCTTCCTTTCAATACACTTAGATCAGGTGTGTTAGAAGTCTGAAAAACATCATGTTGTTCAAGGCAGGCTCACACAAGACTGCACTCAAGAACCCCAGCAGACTTTAAAGGTTTGAGTAATACGATGTCATCCTGGGGTTAACTACGTACATGACTGTCCGCATTTTATTTTGATTTCAACACCAACAAGATAGAATATAGAAATAGAAACATTTTTCTGATTGGTTTCTGTTATACAAACGTAATGGATGATGTTACCATACGGCTAAGATTTTCAAAAAATTTGTTTCCTGTGTCACTTAACATCAAATAATAAGGGTTTTTAAAAATTGCACTACTTTTCCCACTTCTTCTTTGTATACTACTGGACCAATCAGAAGTTTGGACACGCCTTCTAACTCCATGGTCTTTTCTGATTTTTATTTCTTTCTACACTGTAAAACACTGCTAAAGGCATTTAAAATATACAATAATCTCCTTTGAACAGTTGATATTGAGGTGTTTCTGCTACTTCTGCTCTGTAAATCCTTCATAACGGCTCTAATCTGAGGTGCTGGTTGTTAATTGGTGATTTCTGAGGCTGGTGACTCCAAATGAACTTCTCCTCTGCAGCAGAGGTCAGTTTTGGTCTTGCTTTCCTGGGAAGGTCTTCATCAGAGACAGTTTCATCATGGAGCTTGATGGGTGTTGCACTTGACACAATACTGTTCTTGCACGAACAGTTCCAGAACAGCTGACCTTCATGTCTTAAAATAACAACTGACTGTTGCTGTTTTTGTTACTTAATTACTGTACCTAATGCCATGTGTGTTATTTCATAGGTTTGAAAGAATCCGGTATTATACGAATACAGAAAATAAATCCAAACTTGTGTCCAAACTTTTGACTGGTACTGTACATTATAAACTTAGTATTTCTAGGTATGTCATCTCACATTCGATCAAAGGTGGAAGTTAATTTCTGTATTTATGTACGTGGTTCACATATCTGTACTTTGATGGCTTTGAGTAGGTTTAATAGAGGATACGTTTTACTATTAACTCCACTACATCCTTCAACAATTATCTATACTTTCTATTTCAGTACATTTCTCCATGGCGTTTCGTTACATAACCAGAATGGTGTGTACTGTAGTATTTAAAGCAGTAACCTGCTGGCTATTGTGCATAATTACATGATTTGTCTTCCCTAATCACGTAGCAGGTGTTTGAAATCAGATGTGGAGATGATTGTAGACAGAGACTACACACAAACACACACACACACACACACACAAACACACACACACACGCAGAGAAAAAGAGACTTTTAATATGACCAGGCTACTGTATATTTGAAACTTAAACAAATTTGAAGGCAAGTACTTTTGTTCTTTTTCTCCATTCGAATTGTAAATGGAGGACTTCTACTTTTACTCGAGTGATATTTTACCTAGGGTTTCTCTACCTTTACGCAAATATAGGATTTGTCTACTTTGCCCACCTTTGCATATGATGCTAAACACTCTGATTGGCCTGGAAAATAGTTCCCAAATCTTTTTTTTTTTTTTCTTTAAATCTAAGCGATTCCTAATTAGAAGGACAAAAAGTTTGGTTCTAAAATTAACTAAGCCACACACACACACACACAACCTCATTACAATGAACACGCAACCATCTAAGAAATATTTCCTTAAAGTGTTTCAATTAAAATTTTGTATTCCCTTGCGAGTGTGTGTGTATATTGGCTAAGTCTCCAGTAAAAGCTTGGAATTATTGATAACATTTTCCAACTAGAACCGATTCTATTTAAGAGTACAGAATGATTCTATAAGAGTTGACTGATACCTCCTACTTCTACTCTGTTATGTGCTTCCACATCCAGTGATGCCGCTCAACAGTATTATAAAACGATCTAAAAGAAGGTTCTAAGTCTAGTTAATGATGCATGAATGACCCCCGACCCATCAGGCTCTTCACGTCGCCTGGATTATGTCACACTTCAGATGATACCAGGCATCCGACTGAGGCGCGGGTGCAAAAATAGATGACTTCGCTTTCCGTGTAGCATGTATATTCTGTAGAGTGAAAGATTAAACAGAAATAGAAATAGCCTACCCAGGCAAATCTAGATTAAAACGACTTCAAAACCGCAGCTTAGGCAGAAGAAAAGCCCTCAGAGGAAGCCTTTCACACACAGACAGGCCTCCTCAGACAGCTGTTATAACCACTTAGCTTAAACCTCCCAACCTCAGATTACACAATGCAGGGAATCTGTACTGAAATATCACTCACACACACACACACACACACACAAAGCATTCAGGCTTCATTTCCCCAACAGCAGGTGGTTGATGGATATAATCATCATAAAATATAGTGAGGTAGTTACAGTGGTGACATTACGCTACTGTAGATATTGACAATACAAGATGTACTGCGTTTCTAAATGCTGCTTAAAATATGCAGATTTTCAAAAACAAACTTGTGTACTTTCTACGGAAGAAAAAAAATAAATGAGTGAGAGAATGAGAGAAAACGTGTATCTAGTGCACTGTATCGTCTGCAAATGTTTTTGCTCCTGGAGTCGAATACGAACCCTCTTCACGAGTCAAGTTTAAAAAAAAAAACATTAAAGCAGCTTTCTTAGCAGAATAATTTAATACTTTCTCTAATGCTTTTTTTTTTTTGTGCTATTTAATATTTTTACCAAAGATAAGTTGCTGTTTTCCATGCAAAATCCTACTGTACAGTGTGTATCTAATATCGCTGAAAAAGTCCTGCTCTCAAAAAGACAAACAAAATCTTTTCCAGGACAAGCAGTGCTGATGATCAAGATAAAAGAAAAAAAAGAAAGAAAAAAAAAAAACATTCAATGTAAAGATTTTATCTTGTGTCCGTCGTCGTCAAAAATCACGCGGGAAAACTATGTCAGCGTCACGTCTATTACGCTCTACTTACTTTAACTAGCTTGACAGACGTGCACTGTTATTATAGACTACGGTTTGTTGTTCATTATCTATGACACTAAGTGAAGCCGAACAAACTTTAAAAGCTTACATACTAAAGCTTTAGCAGTGTGAAGGCTGGGATCTGATTCATTCTGTACATTTCCATCTACATGCACTTTGTTGCAGATTCCCACTGGGGAAAAACTAAGTTTTGAATAGGAATGTTATCACTAGATTTGAAGAAAAAAAAAAAAAAAAAAATGTTCAGTTAGTTGTTAGTAAACAAGATAATGCTGACTGTTTGTATACAAGACATGGGAGAACTATTTCACTGGCTGTCTGCCATACAGTAGATCTGCTTCTGACTGTGAAGAGGTCGAACTCTCTAACAAAGCTCAAGCTTTACAATACATACAGTACAGTAAATACTAAAAAGTCATAATGAGAACAGCAGATTCTTGTTTTAGATTCTTTTCATCTGCACCATGTTAAATTGGATGTTGTACACTATTTTGTTAAACCACAAACTTACCATATAATATGTGACCCGTCGCATCAAATCAGGTATTAAGTCGCATCTCTTTGTGATTTGAGTTATGTACATTTTCAGATTTCAGGTTCAATAAGCTCCATTTTGATACCAAGTTTATTACTGTATCACGTCCGGTTCCTGAGATAAGGCCAGAGCGAGTTGGTTCAAGAGATGGACCTCAAGAACTCCATTGATATTCTACTCTTAGAATATTAAAATGAGGATTTCGTGACGTAGTAAGAAAGCGAAAATCCTCGTCCTTATTGTGACGGCAGGATTTCCCTGATACCACTTCACCAGCAGTGTGGTTTTATAACGAAAAATGCATGTTTTTTTTTTTTTTTTAAGGTAAACTTTTCTTCTTTTTTTTTTCCAGAAATTGAGGATTTCATGTTTCAACTACTGCACTCATAGTTATGGTCATGGTCATAGCGAAAACTAATTTGTTTGACTTAATATCTGACTGGGTCACAAATACACACAAAAAAAAACCCTCCATAGATGTGATAACCTCAGCTGACTTCATTTTATTGCCATATAACGCTGCTGAGTCTCGACCTGAGCAACTGATCAACCCCAGATCATAACACTGTCTCCAGAGGCATTTACAGTGGACACTATGCATGATGGGAGCATCGCTTCATGTGCTTCCCTTCTTACCCTGACACGCCCATCACTCTGGAATAGGCTCAATCTGGCCTCATCAGGTCACATGACCTTTTTCCATCGCCCCAAAGTCCAAGCTGTATGCTCATTAGCAAACTGACGTGTTTTTTTCTGATGAGTTTACTTGAACACACAGCTGTTTAGTCTTAATCCTTCGAGTTCTCATCACATTGTGTGTATATGGAAATGCTCTTACTTTCACTATTAAACATAGCTCTGATTTCTTCTATCTGTTTTTTTTTATGATGCAACTTCAGCAAGCGTTAAAGTGATCTCCAGTCTACAAAGTAGACTGTGCCAAACTATCAATATAGATTTTAATAAAGTTATTTTATTTGCTTGATGCAAGCCAGTAATTTGACCTTTCTGAAAAGGCGATCACTTGTTTAATGTCATTACGGAATATATGAGGAATTTTTTGTTGTTTTCACAAATTTTTCTTTTTTGTGTTTAACAAATCGGCATTGGAAATATAAACATTTAATATTAACAGTAGCACAAAAAACAAAAATAAATACACTCAAACAAATGAATTCTATAAAAAGGTTTCTTTCTGAGGAGTCTGTGTTAAATCCCTTTAGAAAGCTGTAAAGAACATTTTAAGAACTTCAAAAGTAACTAGTATTGCTTTAAGAAAGCAGCTTGAAAAGTATCTCTATTAAAAATTAACTTATGATTTATTTAAATTTTTCAAATAAATGTAGCCAAAAAGAAAAATATTCTTTTGAGGAAATAAGTATTTAATGGTTTTTATGGTTTAAGGGTTTTAGTCATTTCTCTGTTTAGGAGTTCTCAACTGAGAGAGAGACCCACCCCCCCCCCCCCCCCCCCGCCCCCATATTTAGTGTTCCCACAGAGAGAGAGAGAGAGAGAGAGAGAGAGACCTTTACAATCCAAAGTTGAACCTTTTTTAGTACCATCCCACAATAAGCTCTGTCTAAACATACCTTTAGCCTGCCGAACTCACAGGCCAGGTCCAGTGGGGTCTTCTTGGCCTTGTTGACCATACATGCATTGGACTGGTGCTGAAGAAGCATCTCCGACTAAGGGGGGAAAAAAAAAAAAAAAAAACAGATGGGCAGAAAGACCAATCACATTTGAGGATGTCACTACCCGCATCGGGTTTCTATGATCACACGGGGAAAGATGTCACGCTAAAAAGTCCTCTGGGTGTACGCCAAGACAAACACACAAGAACATAGAAATGTCTCAGATTCTTCCAGCGCTGTATGACGACATGGTGTGATCAGAGTATCCTCTTACATACTGTATGCTGTGACAAAGCCAAGACTCTGGGTGTTTTGTACGTGAAGCCGCCACTATACACCTAGTTTTGGGTGCTAGCTCAGAAAAAAAAAAAGCCATTGTTCAAAAACAATGACCAGCAGAGTAACGCCATCAGCACTGAGGACATTTCTGAAGCCTTGAGCATGTGAGGACATGTCTCGTTTTCATTTGGTTTTCTTTTCCTCTTTCACCAAAGGCTATAACAACCATTTTTACCCCCACTAACAGTGTATCGTGTCTATCACAATGTAATCCCTCATCTTTATGAGTCATGGGGGGGAAATTTCACAGAATAAACAAAGGACAGGACTTTCTTTTTATATGAGGACAAAATAGGATCTCAGACAAAGCCGAATCCTTCGTTCTGATTAGTCGGAAATTAATGTGCTTCTTCTAATATGTATTCTTTCCTACAGCAGCTCATTTACAGAGACTTGTATGGCAGACATGTTATTAAAAAATTATAATTATTATAAAAAAAATAAAATAAATAAAAATAAAAAAAAAAAAGAGTGTAAATGTATTATTGGATAAATAGAGCATGGTGAGGGATGCACGTGAAAAACCAGTCTACACTATCATGTAGTTATTCCTTATTGGATGGAACTATAAACAGATAAGTGGTATAAGAGAAAAAACACATTGAGAGGCTTTATTATAATGTATACATTAGCAAAGATATCACCAAAAATATTTAGAAGCCAAATAAAATTTTTAGGAACCACAATTTCATAACATTTTATAGTTATTTAAACTGGAATTGTGGGTACAAGAAACTTCAGAAGCTGTGTTTTGTTAGTAATATCTGACAATGATGACTGAATACTGACTGAGTCGATGGCATCTGATCTGATATGAAGGTTGCAGGGTTTGGATGTGCTGGAAATGAGAAAACGTCATGCGCTGTGTTCCGAGCAGGTAGCAGCTCCCTATGAAGTGGACTGCACAGGGCATTCAGACATCTTATGTAAGATTCCAAACCATAAGCAGCTTTAAAGGGAACTGTGAGCATTAAAGGGAACGAGTGAACAACGGTTCATCACTTCTTTCAGAACTTTACAAACGCAATTACCCGTCAGTCACCGCGCCTCGCTGGAGCGCTCAGATCTCATGAGACCTGGAATTAATTTCATGCATGATTTACTGCTATCAAGGACAATGTGATATTAACGTCACAAAAATAATAATAATAATAATAATAATAATAATAATAATTTGTAAGTAATCTACGTACAGTGAGTTTACTTTTTTTTTTGCATTTTGTGCCAGATTTGATTTAGTGAAGACATTGCCGAAAAATTTTATCAAGGACGGTAGCAAGAAGAAAACGGAGCTAGTTTCTAGTTTCGTTTTTAAAACAGCCAGTGCCAAGAGGAATCATAAATTTAGGTAAAGCATAAATGTCTATTTATTTCATATTTTAATTCATTTACATGTCTTTTCCAAATGTTTTGACTGTTTTTACATGCAAAAACATGATTATAGTGTTGGCAATTGGTAATATTTGTAATGTTTTTGGGTGGCTGGAACGGATTATCTGCATTTACATTATTTCCTATGGGAAAAGGCGTTTCGTAATATGAAATATCGCCTTAAGTACTCGCCTCTGGAACGAATCTGTATGCCAAGATACCGCGGTAATAAAGAGTCTTTATAAGACTGTACTTTAATTTAAGTGACCTCACAATGACGATGTTATGATTTTGTAAAATAATGAAAGCAAACAGGGTGCGCTATTGGTTTCAGTGAACTTGAGCGCGTCAAAAATGAACCAAAACTCTATCCTGTATTCTTGCCTCACAAATATGAAAAATATATACTTGTGGAAAGTGAAAAGTCTGCTTTTACATAAACTACTGGAAAACTAAGTTCAGATTATGTAACGCGTGAATATAGGCACATGGACTGCTGCAGAGATGACGAGATGACATACTTACCTTCACTATAGCCGAAAAACAAAGAAATGACTAATTTATCAATGAATTTTTAAAATGGCCACAGTCAGTCTCCTTGCTGTTTTCCCCGACGCATTCATAATCATTAGTCTACTTCTGCTGGAAAACTTTAAGAGTTTAGCTCTGGAAATTAAAGAGGAGAATCACGATGCCGGCTCAACCTCATTTAAACTAAATAGTGTAAGTAAACAACAATAGCCCAAGTTTAGAAAAACATTTTTATTTAGACTATAAAAAGTAATCCGACATTTATTTTTAGGTGTGCCAGCTGCCACTGTTCTTATACAGCTCTTTGTCAGGGTAAATCCTTTAGTGACAACCCTGTAAATTTCCATGTAAAACAGATACAGTATGAATAAATCTGCATCTTCAACCGCTTATCCAAAGTAGGGTCGCTGGGGTAGCAGTTCCAGCAGGGAACCCCAAACTTCCCTTTCCCAGCCACCTCAGCTAACTCTGACTGGGGAATCCCGAGAGGTTCCCAGGCCAGTGTGGAGATATGATCTTTTCATCTAGTCCTTGGTCTGCCCCGTGGTCTCCTTCCAGCTTTGACGTACCAAGAACACCTCCCTAGAGTTTCTCACTTTATCTCTAAGCGAAAAACCAGCTACCCTTCTGAGAAAACCCATTTCGGCCGCTTGTATTCGCGATCTTGTCCTTTCGGTCATGACCCAACGCTCATGACCATAGGTGAGGGTTGGAATGAAGATCGATCGGTAGATTGAGAGCTTTGCGTTTTGGCGCAACTCTCTTTTCGTCACAATGCGGTAAAGCGACTGCAATATCGCCCCCACTGCTCCGATTCTCGGGCCAACCTCACGTTCCAATGTTCCCTCACTCGTAAACAAGACCCCGAGATACTTAAACTCCTCCACTTGGGGTAACGACTCGCTCCCTACCTGAAGTAGACAATCCATCGGTTTCCTGCTGAGAACCACGGCCACAGATTTTGAGGTGCTGATCCTCATCCCTGCCGTTTCACACTCAGCTGCAAACCGATCCAGCTTAACCGATGTTTTATTTTTGTATTGTGAAATTTCCACAGCAGCAAAAAGAGGTTGTCCTGGTAACGTAAGCACCTCTGCTGTGTGGAAACTTCACACTACTGAATAAAATATTGAACATCTATTGGAACAAAAACCGATGGATCCTTTCATTAATTACGAGATTAATATTATGCAGATTGCTTACAAATTATAAAGTAATTAGTGTGACGGTAATGCGCGGAGGGAGTGGTGTCTGCGATGGTGACATTGCTCGATGTTCTAAATGGAGTAATTTAGTCGAGGGAAGTTCCCTTAATCAGCATTCCCTTGGCAGGGAGGAGGCAGTAGGAAGCACTGTTTAAGTGACACTGTAGAGTGCGATACTGGGCGAGTTTCCAAAGCTGTGGAAATCCGAATCTCTTCCTAACAGCACCTTAACCTGAGCAGAGACGTCCCTTCTGAGTGCAGTGCGGTACTCACAACATCATAGTGTCCGTACTGAGCAGCCAGGTGCAGAGGGATTTGTCCATCCTGTGACGCTCCGTTAACAGAAGCTCCAGCTCTCAGCAACATGAGGACGGAGTCGGCCTTCCCCTGCCAGGCAGCGTAGTGGAGCGGACGCATTCCTACAACAGGACCACGGAATGTTTGGATAAATCCCCATCCCCGTTATAACATGATGCTAATCTCATTTGCTTTGGTGTCATGCTGCATGCTTCGGTTTCCATTATCATGTGCTTTTGTTCCTGATTTAGTCCTGTCTCTTCCCTGGTAGTTACAATGTGACTACCCTAATGTCCTCCCCTGTTCTGTCTCAACTTCATTTGATTGGTTGGTCCTTTTTTTTTTTTTTTTTGCTCTAAAAGTTTCTGCAAAGTCTCATCAAGTTTGATGTCGGGGAGTCTCAGCTTTAATGTTTTCTTGTTATGACTTTGCTTATGTCATAATTTACAGTAATATTCACCCTAATGTAATGTTTATGTAGTGTGAGTCACTCCATAAGAACTGCAGCCATTCATCATCCATTTTACACATTTAGACTAAAAGACTAAAAACGTATCTTAATAAATTCAAGTTAACAGATCCTGTGATCCAAAGTACTAACAATTTTTTATGAACCTTCTGTTAATGTTATTTATTGACTTGTCAAATGTTAAATACAGAACTCCTCATTTATTCATATTTTACTTCCAGGCTTTCTTAATGTACTGTAGTCTACATTAAGAATAGTTCTCTCAAAGGACTTCTGTGCCAATTTTTTGTCCCCCATTTTTTAGTCCAGTCCCTGTACCTGAGAATTCAGAAGAATGTTTTAAGCCACACAGTGACCAATGCATCATTCGAGCACGAAAACCATCTAACCTATGATTAGTATGCTGGTGATGCTGAACGCTAAGTGGTTGGAAGAGACGAGAAGGGAAATGAGGTTGCTGCTGAGATTGTTGCAGTACATAAACAACCCATTTTTTTATTTGTGTCTTTAGGCATTTTGGAGCCTGTCACAAGTAAAATATTTGTTTGTTTGTTTTTCATTAAAATACATCATTTAATTTAGTTGAATATGATTCGTTGCTGGACAGAACTCTTGTCTGAGTGGAGATGTTCTCTCCTGACCCGTATCTTTTTTCCGCTATGTCACAGAGTGGCTGCACTTTTCATGGCGTGACCCGAGTCTGCATTCTAACCCCTGATTCCTGGATTGAACTAAATAAATGACACACACACACACATACTTGTGTTTATACACAAAGTCTTATCTTTGCAATTTGGCTCCATTAAGCGTGATTGAATAGTTTGGACTCATTATTAGCACTATGCTCTGATAATGCATAATTCTATAAAAGCTACTTTAGAATGTAAATATCTTTATTATAAAACTTACTATGGAATAAGCTTGTCCAAAATGTTTGACTTTAAATATGAGTGACTTTAATCGCAATCATGTTTCTTTATAAATCCTGCCTGTAACCCTGCAGCATTAACTAAATGAATGTCATTATAGAGAAGTTTATCACCGTTGCGGTCCTTGATGTCCACCGTAGCCTGAGCGTCCAGGAGCAGAGACAGCAGGTCCGTGGTGCCCGTGAGAGCCGCATGGTGCAGAGCCGAAAACCTGCGCGGTGGAGAAAACATATATAATGTATATAAGAGTTCATTGTTACTGCCCTTACATCTCATCTTCACTGACACTGCTGGAGTCTCATGAACAAGAGACTGCATGGATTTAAATAAGTGGATTATAAGTTTTTAAGCACCTTAAGGCTTTCGAATAATAAATGTTTACTAAAAACTTTCTGTCCTGCATCCATAATGTCTTAGAACTGATGAGACATCGTTAAAACTAATGGCTGTAGAATAATCCACAAGTTAAGATGAATTTTCCTCTGTGAAGCCACATTTAAATTCCTTTATGCTATAAGAAATGAAGGCTGGCGAAACAGGAAGAATCAAAACAAAACCTGACTGTAAAAATATGGGGGGGAAAAAAAAAAAAAAAAACTTTAGTTTAACATGGTTTCTGTAAAATGTTGAACATTATGCACCAGTTCCAACAGTTCCAACAGAGACACCTGATTGGATGAGAGGTATTCCTGGGATGTTGAACTATACAGTATGATTCAACACATTTAAGTTTACATTTTGGACCATTGCACAAAGACACTTTAATAAGTCACTTTTTAAGCATATTTGCACACCTTTTTTTTTTCCACCAAATTTCAAAATTTTTACAATTCATATTTTTTCTCTATATTTTCTATATTTGCTATAGTGTTAAATGTTCTATTGTACAGTATATTTCTATTTCTATTTTTATTTCTATTTTTAGCCTAGTTAAATTAAATTTGTAACGTATTTCTTTTATTCATATTTATTTCTTATCATAAGCTTTAATTCTCTTTTTTAAGGTCACTGGTGGTCGTATAAGCATTTCACTGCATATCGTACTGTGTATGAGACAAATCAAATTTGAATTTGAATTTAATCAGCTTCTAACACAAGACTGAATCCCAAATCCCTCTCTAACCCCTGATCAAGGGCATTACTTTGTGTGTGGAACAAAGGATTTGTACACCTACCTAGCACATCAGCTTTCTAATTAACGCTATTTGAGATCTAACCCCAAAAATCCAGAAGTTAGTTGATATTCTAAAGTGGAATGAGTGGAAATATAAAGTAAATACGTTTTTCAGGACTCTGCACCACTTCCGTGGTTTATTCCCCCTCAACTTTTGGCTACATAGTACCTGTAAGAAAAACTTCTTTCACCCCGTTAATCACACTAACTGTCGATTGCTAACTGTCGTTCACCTCCTCGACGCTAGTTCAAGAGCAGAACAACAGGTTAAATAAACACCCAAATCATAATCTGTTGATAATATATTGGGTTTGCGGAACTGTTGTATAAAAGCAATATCACAATCACGGCCGTGCTGTTGTACTGAATATCAGCACAACAGCATGATCTCGAGTGTGACATTGCTTAATTATAAAATCAGTGAAAAAATGCTTATGTAAAGCATAAAACACTGAACAGTGCACTTATAGTAAAATAATCAACAGCTGAGTTACTGTTACCAGCCCAAAGTTAACGATTTTACAATATTTCTTCAATCTTACTGAAATAATTTTGAGTAAAGATTCCAACTTAACTGTTTTACATGGACGCTGATCTGATAAGATGTGCATTTATACGTTCAAAGATTTTAATCAGAATGTAATTTCTTGACATGTGTAAACCATGTAAGTGCTTCTGTCTGCTGTGAAGTGTTTAATATGTCAGAAATGGAACAAAAAGATTAGAAGTTTTTCTTTAACTTTGACATCAGGTTAAGGCTCCAATCCCTTCGGAGTTATGGTTGGTTACAAGAACTCAATCATCTCGTCTGTGACTGATTAGATGCTTTACTATGTTTGAAATGCGAGCCAGTGAAGAGACCCAGAGGGTGAAGTACAGAAGTAAAGACAGGTGGGACAGAGAGGTGTTTGTTCTCACTGGTCAGAAACAGAAGGTAAATTTCCTTCCCAGAAATTTGTCACGTCACCTAATGTTACAACATATTTACCTACTGAATGCAGCTTATGTTCCAGGAAAACTGTTTAGCATCACCTTGTATGTCCCGAAGACTGTATAGCAAAAAACTGACACTGGAGACTCCTTTCATTATGTTAAGTAAACATCTGCTGTTTAAAGAAACCTCACCAAATTGACAATGTTATTTTTTTCTGATTATTATGGAGTTTCTCTATATTAGCCGGAGATCACAAGCTCGAATCCCAGGTGATGTTGTAATGTAGCCTCCTTCAGCCGGGTGCCTAGAGAGAGCTGATTGGAAGAGCTCTCTCAGAGGGGGAGGGACAGGTGGCACTCAGGTGCTCTCACATCAATCATGGATGTAAGCAATCATCGGCGTCTGTGAGCTCACGCAAGCGAAACGAGTGGTTTTCCCGATGATGTGTAAGGAAGCAGTTTGAAAAGATGTGTCTTGGAGGCAGTGGCGATTTCTTTAAGACTGCAAGGGAAGCTCAGCTTCCCCTATAATGTCACAAAATTAATGGTCAAATTA
>JAQMYJ010000006.1:23463779-23483689 GCA_030014305.1 Clarias laeviceps | reverse complement strand
ACACACACACACACACACACACACACACACACACACACACACACACACACACACACACACACACACACACACAGCCTATAGTTGTTTGTTTGTTTCGCTCAAGGACTCACAAATTTATTTATTTCTTTAATCATATTTTAGCTCAGATGCTAAAGGTACACTGAGGAGCTCAGGTACGCCTGCAAACCAAATTATATTCTAAAAAGCAAGGGAATAATGATAGGGAAATTACAGTGTGTGTGTGTGTGTGTGTGTGTGTATATATATATCCTTTCACACACTTTCTTTCTTTGCTATACAGTATTGAATAGCAAAGAAAGAAAGGAGAAGGAAAGAAATGTTTGAGACAATTTCAGACGAGACAAGTCAAAGGATAAATTATAAATTAGATTGATGATTGATGATCATCTCATACTATTAAATACACCTGTCTGTAGTCAAGATTCTTATCTTTCTACTTTAACTCTTCCAGAGAAAACGGAATTACAGTTCTCTCTTCCAGAGAACCAGATTACAAAGTTAAAACTCCCAAACAATTCAAAGACCTCCTGAGAGTATGTGCTGTTGGCATTTAATCATTATGTAATTAATGTTTTGTTGCATCTTTTGCAGAAATTTCACCTGGTCAGCATCCAAAGGGGAGGAGAAGTGTGCGACTGGCCGTCTAAACTAATTAGTAGAGTTCATCGAGCGTCAGCTGTTTTTTTTTTTTTTTTTTTTCTTTGTCTTCCAAGTCACAATTCTTTTGTGTGGCAGTTTGTGTATCACCACACTAATTAGAAAATCTTTTTTTTAATTATTATTATTATTTATTTAAATTTATATTTGTGTGCATTTGAGGTGGTAAAATGTTGCAGCTCCTCTAAACTATTCACACACTAGCAGGCGGCACAGCATCCTGTCCTACGTCTGTTAAAAACTGCAATAAATAATTTTGAAAAAAAGTTTCATTTAATCGAGATGTTTAGAAAATCTTCATACTTATTGAGTTGCAATACAAGTCAAATCGAAGTATCATGATAATATCGTATCGGGTGATCCCCGGGGGATTCCCAATCCTAGGGGGCAGCAGAGGAGCAATAAACATCACAAACTTTTTCAGTCGTCATGGTTTATGCCTCTTAATCCCAACACCCATTTTTAGTGGTTTAAGCTTTTTGATTTTTTTAAGCTTTTTTTGCAGGACATAACATAATGAATTTGATCATCATCTGACGTGTGTGAGAAATTCTCTAGCTAATATCACTACAGTTCTTGCTGTGGAAAATAAATGAAGACCAACACTATAAACGTGATTTATCACATAACAGAAATGCTGATGCTATGAAGTGAAAATTTAAGATACCAGTTTTCTCTGAACAAATATTTCTTTATTATGCTGTACATCTAAACTCAAAGGGAAGAAAATACCCATTAAAACTAATCAAATAATACACAGTTTAAGCCTTTCCTTCAAGAACACACCTTTCGAGGTGTCAGTCACTTACTATTTCGGTTGGCCTTGGTCTTGGCAATGAGTTTATGAGCAGCGAGAAGATCTCCATTCTTCACAGCCAGCAGGAGGTCCTGCTCTTTTCCCATGGCTGCTATCCAACCCTGACGAGTTATAGTCTCACTTCAGACATGCGTGATCTCGTTTCCCCACAGCACGGAGCATTTCTTTGCTTTCCAAGCATCACGTTAGCAGTTAATTCCTTAAACACAGGCAATTTATATCCTCAGGTCTTGTTCTTTAGACATCCTAAACATCGTAAGCAAAATTTTCAGCTACATCCATCTTGTTTATCCACAATAAAGACCGGTTTCAATTCTGAAACTTGCTGACGATTCTGCAAAAAAAAAAAACACAGAGTGAGGCATTAAAACTGTAGTAATTAACTTTCTTCCAACATTTAAAACCTCTAATCTGAGTAAAATACCTCTCTCCAGAAAAAGGGCTTAATTTTTAGGACTGACGTCAAGTGTACAATTTTGTCCTTTTCAAGTCCAAGCACACCTCCGAAAGGTGAGCGAGAGCCTTGTGGCCTTTCATTAGCAAATTCAGGACCAAAAAAAAAAAAAAAAGGCAGGTCTGGGTGGAGGTCCCTAAGGACGGGATCAATAACCTCGTCTTTAGAAAAAGTCACTTGAGAACGTTTGATTGAGGGTTTGAAATAAGAACCAGGTCTAAGAGTCTCATCAGGGTTCAGTTATACAAGCAAGTTATTTCAGATTTGACTCAACTGTCTAATGTAGCTTTGATGGGAAAGTATTACCTCTACGCTTGGAGATCGCATGACTGATTCATTACCGAGACAGGTCAATTGAAAGTTATGAGCATCATTTTGTGATCGTGAGTTTTTATAAAAATGTAAAGGGGCACTTCACAATTACAGTTTATATATTAACCATTTTAATTTTGTATAATTATTTTTTTTATTTACAAATAATATTTTGTAAATTTGTATCTTACAATCTAATTTTTTTTATCTTTAATTGTATTCACTAGTCTATCTTTCTATTTCTATCTTTACATTTTAGATCACAGACAGTCGTATAAGCATTCACTGCATATCATACTGTGTATGACTGGGAAAGTGACAAAGTTTTAATTTGAAAATAAAAATAAAAAATTTTATTAATATATAGAAAAAGAATGAAAAGAATGTGAGATGACATTTGAAACAAAAACAAAAAACATACAAACAAAAAAAATAAACATTTGAAAAAAAAATAATCAGGGAAGAGGATAATATTAAAAAATCCTTGTAATACTGAATATTTCTGTGGAAAATGTGAAAATGTGAAAAATACATTATGTGAGAAAATCACGTGGGGGAAAAAATAAATAAAAATAATAATAATAATAAAAATGCACTGCAAGAGAAAGAAAACTCATGAAAAAGTCCATAAGAATAGAAGTATATAAATCTATACAAATCTAAACAAAACAGAAATTCTGATTGTGTGCCCAATGTTTGCACAGGTAGTTCCCGAGGCGTTCCTCACTGAATGTAACAGCATCATCATCATCATCATCAACTTTCATATCATACTGTAAAGTAATAATACTGTATTTCTTAATTTAATTACCCGTACATCATTAGGTAGATGTACGTGGGCAGACATGTGGGAAAAACTCTAGTAAGAAATAAAATACATAAATCATGTGAGAAAATCCCATGGAAAATAAACGTGAGAGAAAATAACGTAAATCATGTGAAAAGACATATGTGAAAGTAAATCCCCATATCAAACATGTGAAACACCAATGTGACAATGAAGACAGTGAAACAGTAATGTGAAAATAAAGGAAATAAATAAATTTCGTTAGAAAATAACATATAATATGAAAAATATATAAATCATATGAAAAAACATGGAAATAAAAAAGAAAAGATGTGAAAAATGAGAGGAAACAAGAAAGTATCACACATAAATACTCACTCACAGACTATACCACTTTATCCTGTATACAAGGTCGCAGGGGGGCGTGGAGCCTATCCCAGGGTACAACCTGAATGGGGTGCCAATACATTGCAAGGCACACACACTATGGGAAATTTGGGAACACCAATTAGCCTAATCTGCATCTGTTGGTACTGTGGGAGGAAACTGAAGTACCCGGAGGAAACCTACCAAACACACAGACCAGAGGCGGGAATCGAACCCTCAACCCTGGAGGTGCGAGGCCACAGTGCAAACCATTACACCACCCTGCCACCACGAGTGTAAATATGTGCATGTACAAATAAATCAATCAATCACGTGAGAAACACAAAAACATAAACCTAAATTAATCTTTGGAAAAAGATACAGTGGGCAAAAAATAATGATGTGAGAAAATCATATGGAAATTTGAGGGAATCACACGTGTAAATACATGCATGTAAAAATAAATAAATACATAAATACATAAATTACGTGAGAAACACAAAAACCAACATAAGGAGAAAATATAGTGGAATAAATAAATTAAGGACATGAGAAAATCACGTGGGGGAAAAACTTAATTTACGTACGAGATTAAATTAATAAAACAGAAAAACAATACACGGGGGAAAAGTTAATTAATCATGTGTGAATGTGGACGGGGATTAAAAAATATAAACACATGGACAAATGAATAAAAACAAACAACATGTAGAGGAAAATGTATCCAAAACAACGCGCGTGTAAAACTTCACACGTGACGGTTAGACTGTGTCTTTGATCTAACAGTAACTTTGTTGCTTTTCCATTGAAACATCGGAATAAAACAATCAACCAATGACATTAGAGGGCTGAAGGACACGAAAAAAACTTACTAGGTGTTTGTCCCAGGACAGATACAACCGCGTACGTGTACGAGCACACACACACACACACACACACACACACACAAAAGGTGTTTACCGACCGTAAACTCACCGCGGGCCATGAAGTTAGAGCAGCATAACAACCGAACAGTAGAATAATAATAATACTAATAGAAGATGAATCCAGTCCCGGGGTCTCGGTCTCGTCTTTCCTGCTACCGAACACGGAAGCGAACTCCGGTAGCGCGTGAACGTGTTTGACACTCCACCGGAACGCTCGCGCGAGTCAGCGGAGACGCGCGCGCTCGTGCCTGCTACTTTGCTCCGCCCACTCACACACACTCACACTCACACACACACAAAAGAAAAGCCCTCAAAACACAACTCTGGCTGGAGGTAGCTCTTAAAGCTGCAAGCTGGAGACATCAGCAACTTAAGTTCAATCCTGCTGTTCTAATAATAACCTGGAAAAAAAAAGTTTTTTATAAAAGTTTGTTTTTCATGGAAGAACAAACAGAAAGATTAGTTTGCACTATTCAGTTATATCATTCTTCCAAGATCCTGATTTATTCATCCATGCATCATGGTCACGAATACGGTGTAGTGGTTAGCACTGTTGCCTCGCACCTCCAGGGTCCGTGTTCTATTCCCACCTGGAGTCTGTCTGCATGTTCTCCCTGTGCTTGGTGGGTTTCCTCCATGTACTCCGGTTTTCTCTCCCACGGTCCAAAGAAATGCATTAGGCTAATTCCTAAATTGCCCGTAGTGTGTAAATGTTGGTCGTACCCCAGTTGTAAAAATGGATCTAAATACAACAGTCCCAGCCTCCCTAGTTCGATTACAGTATGGTCATGGGTCCACTTTATTTGGAACATCTACTGATTAATGCAAAGGTTTCATCAGTCAATCATGTGGCTAGCATCTAATGCACAAAATTTCACAAATCAACTGGGGCATTGGTGGCTCACTACTCGGTTTCTCGGCTGTCATGTAGAAAGCCAGAGTTCACTTCCCACCCAATGCCTAAACCCCAACCACTGGATGCAGTGCTGGTCCCAAGCATGGGAGGGTTGCATCAGGAACCTGTGCCAAGTTGTGTGCGGATTAGATGGTCTGCTGTAGCGACCCCTCGACGGGAGCAGCCAAAATACTAAGAACAGCAAGTCAAGAGCTTCAGATCATCCAATCATTCATTTTCTATAAGCCGTATTATATACAGGAAGCCAGGAGCCTATCCCAGGAGACACGTTCGAGGCGGGAATCGAACCCTCGACAATGGATGAACGAAGCTACAGGGCAAAACATTATGCCACCATGCCACCTAGCTTCAAATAATATTCAAACCAAACATCAGAATGTTTGAATATCATGCTTACGTCAGCATGTGTTCTGTAAGCGGGATTGTCTTACTGATAAGAGAAGTCAGAGGGAACCAACTGGTTCAAGCTGACAGGAACTCAAATAACCACTCTTTGGAACCATGGTGAGAAGAAAAGCATCACAAAATGACAAAAATAAAGGGGTGTGGCCTACATTTGATTCCTCACTTTTTGTTAGATCTTCAGTGAAAAATTTCCTGGACAGCTGAAGACTGGGAATATGTCTTCTGGTCTGCTTCCAAATGTGTTAATAGTTAAGGCTGCTGCTGCTGGTGGTGTTTTTTTAGTTACACACCAGACCACTTAATACCAATCATGTGAAGGTCATAGCTTAAGTACTATTACTGAGCATGTGCTTCTCTTTATGGACACGATTTAGACATAATGGCTACATCTTGTGTGATAATGCACCATGCAATTATGTCGACACTAAGTTCATTATTTGCTTAGACAGGTCAAACTCATTTGCATGTTTCCACACATTCTGCATAATCTGGAAAAACGAAATAAGTAATTAAATAAATAAATAAATAAATAGAGCCATTATTTCTGATACTACAACCTGAGCGCCCTCTGCTGGCAGAAATCCACAATTACTCAATTTCACAAATGTAGGAAGTTTCACAGACTTTTAGATAGTTATATTTACACCTTCATTTTATTTATTCTGTACTTATTATATACCTACTGTATATTTACAGTACCAGTCAAACGTTTGGACACAAGTTTGCATTTATTTACTGCATTTACTAGAACAACTTTTTCTTTTTTTTCTAGAAAAAAAAAAAGAAGATTTTTTTAAAAACAAATTTTAACAAATTTGGCATTAGGTAATTAAGTAACACCAGCAACACCAACAACAACAGTCAGTTGTTATTTTAATACATAAAGGTCAGCCGTTCTAGAACAGTGCTTGCAAGAACAGTATTGTGTCAAGTGCATTTGCAAAACCCATCAAGCTCCATGATGAAACTTGTCTCTCATGAAGACCTCCCCAGGAGAGCAAGACCAAAACTTACTGACCTCTGCTGCAGAGGAGAAGTTCATTTAGTGTTACCAGCCTCAGAAATCACCAATTAACAAACAGCACCTCAGATTAGCGCCGTTATGAAGGCTTTACAGAGCAAAAGTAGCAGATACATCTCAATATCAACTGTTCAAAGTAACATGTTAAAATTGTTCCACATTGTGGAACAAATCCTTCATGACCCACTAATTCTGTAACTAAAGCCATATTACGATATAAATAAATAAAAAAAATTAACACATTATACAAATACTTAAGTGTATGTGCAGAATATTTAGTAATACATGAACTAAATCAGTCACAGTCTAGTTTCATGTCTTTGGTAAAGGTTGATGATTCCGGCATCGTGCAGCTTTTTCCAGGTTTTTATCTCCAGGTCGTAGTCATGATTGACGTAAAAAATAATTGGAGTTATTGTCATTCTTTCAACATAATAGTTGGAGTATTTGCTGTGGTCTGCAGTGATGAATCCATACACGTCCACCTGATGACAAGGAGAGAAATGAAATGTATGTTTATCCAAGAATAAAATGAGTGAATGGATAGTGTTATTATTATTATTATTATTATTATTATTATTATTATTATTATTAAGAGGCCAATAAATGGCACAAAGGTCTGAACAGTGAAAAGTACATCTTTCTTCTTTCAATAATAATAATAATAATAATAATAATAATAATAATAGTAAGTATATACTGTAGTAAAAATTCCATCATCAAGAAGAAGAAGAATGGTAATAAGGACAGTAATAATTAATTTAGTAAGTGCTCTTTCAGTCGTATCCGACTCTTAGCTACTTCACAGGCCCTCTTCCTCCATGCCTTTCTGTCTTGGACCACTTCTTGAGGTCACGTATTTTAATTCCAGTGTCTATGATATCAAACCAGCATGCTTCTGTGTGTTCCACTGACCATGACCAGCATGATAGATTTTTCCAGTGATGAAACGTTGTCTGGTGATATTACAGTAGCTTTGAGCAACATATCCAGTATGATTGTATTTACAACTTCCACATTGGTATTCTTCCAACACCTGAGTTCAAATGAGTCTTCTGTTCGGCAGTTCTCACTGTCCAGCTTTCGCAAATGCATACACACAATAGTCTGGACAACTCTGAGCTCCGTTGCGAGGCAAATGTCAAATGTCGTGCTGTGATCCAGTGCAATTCTCTGCTCCAATCAATTATTGATCCACGGGAGATGTAATCTTTGACTGATTGAATTTCCTTGCCGTCTATCACAACATGGACTTTGTTTACTGTTGCTCACTGTTGTCATGAACTTCATTGTCTTGACATCCTAATTCAGGCCCATCCATTCACTTTCCTCCTTCACTCTGCGGATCAGTTATTCCAGATCCTGGGCACTTTCCGCGAGCAAGGAGGTTCGTATCTTAGATTGTTGTTGTTCTGTCCTCCAATTTTAACTCCGATAATTGATTTGTCTTTCCTCGAACAAGTTGAATAGAAGGGGAGATAAGATGCAGCTCTATCATCTATCATTGTCGCCGTATGCGCTTCAGACAGTTGCCTCCTGGACATCATATCAGTGTGATCAGATGTGCCATGTTGCATAGTTCTTTCAGTGCAGTCCACAGTTTGTCATGTTCAACACAGTCGAACGCTTTGGTGTAATCAATGAAGCACATGTATACATACTTCTGGTACTTCCCCATGATCCATCAGTGATTGTCAATGTGATCACGGGTGCCTCTCCTCTTCCTGAACCCTGCCTTGACATTGGGTAATTCCATCCCAATAAATTTCCCTAGCCACTGCTGGATGATTTTCAAAAAGGTTTTACTGATGTGCGGTATTATGGTGATGGTGCGGTAATTGGACCAGTTGCTTGTGTCTCCTTTCTTTGGAATTGGGATGAATATTGATCGTTCCATTCTTTTGGCCATTTATTGCCTTTCCAGATGACTTAGCAGAGTGCAGTGAATACTTGGATCAGCACTGTCTGCAGGATCCCTGATCCCTGATAGTATTCCGTCTATTATAGAAGCTTTTCCCATTCAGCCGTTGTCTGAGTGCCAACGCGACTTCTTCCTCCAGGATGTCAGGTTCAAATTTGGTACAATGATGCTCTCCACAATATGGGTTAGGATTCATGTACAGACCCTCCATGTACTCTTGCCACCTGTTCTTTACTGTTCGTCATTGTTGGTCATGCAATTCTTCTCCAATCGCGCCCTTCACTGTTTCTTGCCGGGCAGTGAACGGCATCTGGATCCATTTCATTTGAGCAAATTGTTGTCCTCCTTCATTTCTTTGCAATGCTTAGTCCAGTACTCTTCCTTGTCCCTCCTGGTTAACAATTTTGCAGCAAAGAATAGTGCTTATCTTCATTTTGTGTCCTTAGGATGTAGTCAATCTGGTTTCTATGGATACCATCTAGTGTTAGCAAGGTATTGGGGCACTGTATTGGTTGCTTGAAGCCTGTGTTAGTGATCCATTTCTGGCAAAACTGGACAATTTCCAGTTTCGTTCCACTCTCCCAGGCCTCAGTTGCCTGACATGTCAGGTTCGGCTTGACTTACTACTTTGGTATTCAAATAACAAACATGAAGTCCTTCTTTGGTGTTTGGTCCACTGTCAACCATGAAGGGTTTGAGATCTTGGTCTGCGGTTTAGCCCTAGAAAACCCCCAAAACCCTAAAGAGCTTTGGCATGGGACAGGTTATGATTAGTTCATGGTTATAAAATTGATTGATTGACTAATTGATGGATTGATCTCTACAGTCACTACAAAAAATATTTAGTCTAGAACAGTCATTTGCCTGATCTGTAATGAAAATAATATTAGAGATAAAAATAAAAGATAAATAAATGCTCACTATATCACATGTGTGAAGAGCTAAGAACAATGTGAAGGCTCCATTGGTGGGTCTGTAGAAATGCCAGAATGAATCATTCAGAGTTTCAGATGGCATGAACCTAAAAAATAAATAAATTAATTTTAATTCAAATTTGTATCAATGTAATATTACTATTAAGAGAAAGCCTTAACTACCCCAAAAACTGTATTGTTCCTACTAGTCTTTAAAATGTTATAAATAATGACAAGTGCATCAAAGTCATCCTCTTCAAACCTGTTCCGGATGTATCTTAGAAAGTCAGGATGAAGCACATAAAATTTATCCTCTTGGAAGCGGTTGCTGTAGTACGTCCATGGTCTGAGTAAGAAAAGCTACTTTAGAAACACTTTATGACCATTTATGTAATTAAAGCAGCAGGAGAATTTCACTGGTACAGTAGTGGCCAAAAGTATTAAGACAACATGCCATGTATTGTATTTCTCCCAGTGCATAAAATAGGTGATGTCACTAACTAGTTTATGCTAAGGCATAAAATAATAAAGGACTTCACACTAAATGTTGATTGTTATACAGCAATTTATTTGCAAAAAATGATGAATTGATCTTATTTTAATTGTCATTATTTAAAAAAATTAATTCAGAATGCCATTAAACATTGAATTTCACTTTTGGCCACCACTGTGTATTGCTCAGTGAGTCAGTAACACAAATTGTTAAATAAGCCTACATAATTAATGTTATAAGGTTGTTAAATATTTTCCAGCACGCTTTATGAAACACAAATAGTACTGTGTGTAACACCGACATCTTACCTGTAACCTTCGTAGTATCCAGTTGTCATTCTTTTTTTTTCCAGGATGCCTTCAATCCACTCGAAATCTCGCTGCCCCTCTGGAATCATCACATATATAATCCCCTTTGGTTTAAATGAAAACCAGTTAGTTTGATTAGCGTTGATTGTATTACATGATCACATTTACATGAACATCTATGATTACAGTAGTTTAAGCTTGTCATACACTATTATATATAAAAATTTTGAAAAAAGAGATTAAAAGTTTTATTTATAAGAAGATATACAGTTTGTTGTTTCATGTGTGTTCTTCCATGTACACAAATACGTTACTCTTCAGATCTTCAGATGTAATATCATTTTCTAAAAATCATATCATTCAGGGGTTTACATTTGAACTAACACACAAATAAATAAATAAAGACTCCAAATCAAGAGGTTAATACAAAAATCATTAAGAAAATAAATGTGTAAAAATGGCATTCAAAATGTATAAATATAAAAAGTATAAATAAATAATGTGTATTTTTAAATGGAAACACTGAGTGAAAGGTTAGGTCCTATTATTTAACCAAATAAACCATCTTAAGATGTTGATGATATCTTTTTGAAATATTTAATATGTTTTTTAAATAAGCACGAATGCAAATATATATATATATATATATATAATCATCATCAAACAAACAAATAAATAAATCATGCCTTGATGTTATTAAAATTATATATACCCATTAGTCATCACATTAAAAATGCCTGCCCAGTATTGAGTAGCGCCCCCTTGTGCCAGCCATGGAGGATGGCTTTCACAAGATCTCAGGAGAAGTTTTGCTGTGGTATCTGGCACCAAGACTTCCCGTAATTATGAGATGGAGCCTTAATGGAGTGAAGTGGTTTGTCGAGGACATCCCACAGAAACCTCATCAGACTGAGATCTGGGAAATCTGGAGGCCAAGCACCTTAAACAATTCCTGAACCATGTGTGCAGTGTGTCAGGGTGAATTATTCTGCTGAAAGAGAACACCGCCATTACAGAATACCATTTCCATGAAAGGGTGTACTTGGTCAGCAACAATGTTTAAATAGGTGGTACATGTCAAAGTAAGTCACATGAATGGCAGGACCCAAGGTTTCCCAGTAGAACATTGTCCAGAGCACTACACCACCTCTATGGGTTGCCTTCTTCTTATAATCCTGGGGCTATCTCTTCCCCAGATAAGCCAGTTAAGAGTTCCCCACACACACGCAGTCATTACATGATGTAAAAGAAAATGTGATTCATCAGACCAGACCACCTTCTTTCACTGCTTCATGGTCCAGTTCTGATGCTCACATACCCATTGTAGAATCTTTCACTGGTGAACACAGGTCAGCATGGGCACCCTGACCATGAAGCTGTGATGCACTATATGTTCTGTCTGTTTTCTATCAAGCTAACATTCACATTTTTAATACAGTACGGCTCACTACAATAGCTCTTTCGTGGGCATGGATCAGACAGGCTAGCCATATTCACTCACTACATGCATCAGTGAGCCTTGTGTTTCCCCTCACCCTGTCGATGGTTTACTGGTCGTCATTTCTTAGACAGTTTTCATACACACTAATCACTGCACACCAGGATCACCAACAAGACCTGCTTGGTCAACTACTTGGAGTCGTCTAGACATCAAAATCTGACAAAACTCGCTCAGATTCTTACGGGTGCCCATTTTCCTGCTTCCATTACATCAACTTTAAGAAATATTTACTTGTTGACTAACATATCTTACCCCATTGACAGGGGCCATTGTAATGAGATAATCAATCTATTAATTGATATTGTTGGGAAGAAATTATGAAGTACCCACCTCATCATGTGGAATGCTTTTAAAGCCATACTTTTCCAGGGTTAGAAGTGATTCTGTTAAAGCGAACGATGTGTGTACATACACTGAGGTTTTACTTCCAACATCTTCCTCGAAGCCTTTAGTGACTGCTCCATTCATTCTGATCAAAACAATAGTTAAAGATCAGCTCACAGGTAGCAAATCATTTGACAGTAAGAAAAGCAGGTGCTGAGGATACTTCTCTGACCGAAAGACGTAATCATGTGAGTCAATATATTTGCCCATTCTGGAGCCATTGAGGATGCCACTGGTTCCGACTACAGCGCAGCGAATACATCCGTCCACTGAACTATTGGGAACTGGTAAAAGCTGGTAGTGCTTAGGCTTCGGGATCAAATCGACTGACTTTTTGATGTCTTTAGAGAAATGCAAATAATAAGCAAACAGACAAGCATATTAAATTTTTTTTTTATACATTTATAATCAGCTGCTAATATAAAATTTACAAGGGAGCTCCCAGCAGCATTTCTTAAAATTCAGCTGAATTTTATCTTTAAGAAATAAATAACTAAAATAGATTTTTTTTTCTTTCTTCCTCAAAGATGGTGGTTCACCAATAGTCTTCTATGTTTTAATAATGTGTTTTACAGTTCATAACCCAATGTTAATAGTTTCAGCAATCTCCTGTCTTCTTTCTTTATGCAGAACAATAATTTGAACCTTCTGAAACAGAGTAGCATCTTTGCTATGACCACAGGATATGTCTTCTGGCATGGTTGTTTAAGAGATGACAAGCTCCTTACTGCATCAGTTAGGGTTAAATAATGTGTTGCAGAACAAATTATCCAAGGTTCTTAACTACTTGCTTAGTTAAATCCAGGTGGTGACTTTTATAGGTGGTGTATTATACAATATCAGGAACTAGCTCATCATATGAATGATATTGATATGCTGATGATGTATACATGGTAAACCACAATCTTCCAGCACTTACTGCACCAAAGAAATATTTTATGATAGATTCTGTGTAACTCCATGGGCATTCAGCTACACCACAGATTTCCAGGCAGGCAGACTCGCAGCCAACCCCAATCATGGTTGCTAGGCAACACCACAGATTTCGTAAGTTTCCCCACTTACAAAGTAATGATGGATCTATCATTTGTATCATATCTTTATTTTAAAGGATAAAGACAGATGGTCAACTACAATATTCTCTTGTCTATTCTTATAAATCTTGGAATCTGTTTTTCAGCATGGCAATGGTTTGATTCCTACCTAAAGGATAGGTTGTATAAGGTGACAAGGAGGGGATCCACATCTGCCCCACACAGATTCTCTACCGGTCTCCCACAGGGCTCAGTACTTGGTCCTCTTCTGTTCTCCTTCTATACCTGGTCTCCTAGTAAGGTAATATGCTTGCACATACATGCTTTTCATACCATTCTCATACTCAGGTCTCAACCTGGATCTCTGGCAGACATCTCAACCTGGATGACAGCTCATCAGCTGAAACTCAATCTCAGTAAAAACGAACTGCTGTTCGTCCCAGGTGATTTATCCCCGTGTCAAGACCTTGTGATCTCCGTGGGCAACAATCGGATCACTCTTCAGTCATTGCCCGCAATCTTGGGGTAACTCTGGACCACTGACATCTAGATCAACTGTCATTTTCCCCACACATTGCTAACCTTACTCACGCTTGTCGCGTTCTTCTTTACAACACCACATTGCGTTCACTCCGATCCTCCAGCACTGCTTGGCGGGTCACACCATCTCTCAGATCAAGGAAGGCATACATCTAGACTGTTTTCTGGAACTTCCTCTAAATGTCCATACAGCTGAGTCTCTGGCAATCGTTAAACAACGACTAAAGACTTGTCTGTTTCGTAAATATTTGGGTTAATCTTTCCAACATTGTTCGACTGATGGTACTGTACTTAGTTAATTAACTAGTAACCAGTGTAAGGATCTTAAATGGGCACTTCAAACTTCAAGGCACTTTTGTAAGTCGCTCTTGAATGTCTGCCAAATTCCTAAATTTGAATGTAAATATCAACCAAAAATCCAGAAAAAACACTTTATATAAAGGTTATAAATGCATTATCAAAATAAATATATGATAAAAAATATAGACCCTTTATTTGATTGTAAGTGGGCAAACCTACAAAATCTGAAGGGGATCAAATGATTATTTTACCCATTGGAAAAATACACTCCAAAGAGAAAGGAGTGTGAAAGAGAAAAGAGAAAACAGTTTGTGAAAAGAAGAAAGAAAAGAGTGTGTAAAGAAAAGAGAGGGCAAAGTTGTTGTGTTTAAAGATAACAGAAAAGAAGTGTTTAAAAGAAAAGAAAGAAATTTGTGGTTTGTCTTGAATGAAAAGAAGGAAGTGGACTGGCACACAGTTGCATAGCCACTCCCATGATCTCCTGCTCCACCATCTCGCCGTCTAAGCCCCGCACCAGGTTCCCATTCATTATACTTTAATCTTGGCGGCCCCCTTGACATCTGCCATGTTGCCACACATAACATGGAATCTTTATAACAAACTTGATATTTGATATATTTATACCTGTATATTTGAGTTCCATAAACCCAAACGGGTTGTTGAAGTGCGCGAGACGGTTCCATTCGCTCATATTCAGGTGACCTTTGTGGAGCCAAAGCTGGATGTTCCACATTGCAGCATGTTGAAACACTTGTTCTTTGGACTTCTGGAGAGACTTTGAACAGACCTACAGTAAAGACAGTAATGAAGTGTTACACATCACATTACAGCAGTAAACCACAGATTCTGTTTAGTAAAAGAAAAGAAAAATCACACCGGCCGTCGTGCTTCACTGCTTTGCATATAAACATCCTCAAAATCCCATTTGGGGAGCTTGGCGAAATTGTCCTTATAGAGGATGGGAATAGGAGTTATTTCTGTCTGAGGTTTAATCGTTGATGTTCCTAAAGTCATATGATGCTCTGATACTCCGTTTGTGGTGTTTACTGAAGACAAATTCAAGGGAGGTGTTCCAGAAACGGTTATAAGTTTTCTTTTGATTTCTTTATTACTTTTCCAAAATAATTCCACTTTGCTTAGAGGAATATTGACTGCTTGGTATCTTGAACAGGAAAGAGAGAAAAAAAAACATGATCCTTCCCAAAAGTAACTCTGTACAGTCAGAGATAAGAACTGGTATGTGTATCTGTGAGCTTTATCTTTAACCGGGTATCATAAATCTCAATGCACACAAAAACACAAACGCATCGACGTACCTGAGCCATTTTACCATCTCGTTCCAAATTACGATGTAAATCACAGCACAACAAAACAGAAATAAAGAAAAAGAAATCACTTGGCTCCGCATAGTTCAGGTTTGTCTTGGCATGAGTCTTGTTTAAACACGAGGGTGTGTGACGCTGAGTAGCTTTAAAGCTAAAGCTTGATATGAGGAAAGGACTTGACTACACCAAAGCTAATTTTAAAGAGGCACGTGACGTTCTTAAAAAGGATTGCTCAGGCCCACTCTTTCAAGGCATTTAACAAGTGTATTATATACCTGTTTAACATCATAATATCTATACAAAATTGTCCTAACCTAAGATTAAGACATAGAAAAAAGACTTTTTGAACATTGGTGTTATTAATATAAATATTTAATAATAGGACCACATACACAGACAGGTACATAGATACTAATTGCTTGTAATATACCCATATATAAGAATTTATCAGTTAAAATTCTTATTAAAAAAAAAATCTTTTTCTTAACTGATATGTTAAGAAATATATGAGATCTGACAAAACTGGGAATACCTTTACATTCGTAATGATTAATAGCAAAAACCCGCTTGATCCACATCAAATGTTACTATAAATGTATAAATTTATAGTTTTTTGAAAAGATAAGTTGTGATCATTCACAACATAGCTGTGGTAAAGGATAAACAAACACTTCTTGACATAAGATTACTGGGAATTGAACAACCATGAGGTTTTACAAGTAACTCTCCCTTAAACAAATAATGCATTAGAATAGTCTAGTGTTTATTTATGATAAGACAAATAAATGCTTGTTGCACGTGAGAAGAAAAGCACAGTGCATCAGAATGTACAACACCCAGACATGCTCAAACAAGCCCATATGACACAAGCGAACGTTTTTACACGTGTCACATTGTCATCTGGTTGGCTTAAGTCATCCTGATGGTGCACGTGATTGCTGCCACATGATTGCCCGCTTCAGCTTCAGGTATGTGTGTTTGGTGAGCTCATAGTGGCTGTATGTGAGTAACAAGGTTAAACCAGTTTTAAAATAGTTATAAACATGTCTTTTCCCGGACCCAGGGCAAGCTGCCAGCTTTGCTCAGTTGTAAAACAAAAGCTTCTCAGAAATAATGTGTCTGGCCTAACCATCAAGTCTTATGAAGGTTCATACTGTCAGAGATTAGAATAGCTAACTGTGAGTATTAATCGCAAGATAGGAGACAAAGAGACAATGAGACAATGTCTTTAGAAAAGACAATGTAAAAGGTGAATGTAAAGAGCCTTAACCAATGGTCTAACCAAAGGCCTAGCAAAATTACGTTATTTTTTCAACAAATTTGCACAACTATTAAAAAGCTAAGGGGACCAAACCATAAAAATACTCCCAGATGTTACTATTATCTCCTTCTTCATTCAATTTTCTTCACGGCATTGTGCATTCTAGCTTTCTCCTGGCATCCTCCAATCCCAGATTTGTCCATCAGTCCACATGAATTCATTGCAAAATTCATTCATTTTGATTCATACACATGTGCATTTCATACAAACTTCAATAATTCTGATTGTGCAATCCAAAAATGATTGTGTAAAGCTGCTTTGCGACAATGACAATTGTTAAAAGTGCTATACGAATCAAATTTAATTGAATTAAATTGCTCCAGAGTACACTGGTGGATATACACTCCAGCCAATACCTGCCATTGTTTGCAGCCGCTTGGACACAGAAAACTAATTTTGTGATTATACTAATACACAGCTGTCATGCTGATGTGATATATGTGACATACAGTATATGCACCCACATACACAGTGTAAGCTTGAAGAAAAAGGTCTACTGGTGTTGGGTCTGGTTCTGTTTCATCATCTTTTAATCAATTTTTGGTCTGAAATCAATCATATAAGGAAGAACACACAGGACCCAGATTAATAGGCCACCCTATTTACACAAACCCACCCACACATACTGTATAGATAGATAGATAGATAGATAGATAATCTAGATGCATCTAGAGATACAACGTTTTAACTTGTGTGCAGTTTTAATAAAAAACACATGGAGCTTTAATCATTTACAGTATTTTCCAGTATTATTTTCATGCCTTTTCAGACTTTGAGGATGTCACAACCTATCTAATTTCATGATACTGATGGTGTGCTTCTCCTTATGGACAGAATTTACACGTAATGGCATATCAACATGAACCAAAAAGTTCATTATTTGTTTAAACAAGTCAAACTTATTTGCATGCTTCCACACATCCTGTGTTATTTGTAGAAAAAAATTTACCGCCCTCTGCTGGCAGAAAGCCACAATTACTCAACTTCACAGATGTAGGAAGTTTCACAGGCTTTTAAAAAATAGTCATATTTACATATCATTTTATTTATTCTGATTTCAATATAAAAATGTAAAATAAGTGCTCAAAACAGAAAAAGAAAATCAGACAGTAATTGAGAATTCGTAACATGTGATTTCTTTGTCTTTTGGTTAAAATCACATAATACGAAGGCTTTCTCAATTAAAATATATTTCTTTACATTAGACCTCCTGTATTAGGTCTTTAACTGGAAAAAAAAAATCACAACTAAAGTAGCATGTTAAAATTGTTCCACATTGTGGAAAAATATTTCATGACCCACTAATTCCGTAACAAAACCCATATCATAATATAAAAAAAAATTAATGCATCATACAAATACTTAAATGTATGTACTGGCAATTTAGATATAAAATAACAGTCACAGTCTAGTGTAGGTCTTCGTGTCTTTGGTAAAGGTTGATGATTCCGGCATCGTGCAGCTTTTTCCAAATTTTTATCTCCATATTATAGTCATGATTGACATAAAAAATAACTGGAGTTTTTGTGGTTCTTTCAAAGTAATAGTTAGGGTATTTGCTGTGGTCGGCAGTGATGAATCCATACACGTCCACCTGACAACAAGGAGAGAAATGAGCTGTAACTATAGTTCAATAATTAATAATTACAAAAGAAGAAGAAGAACAATTATCCTAAGAACCATAGTAAAGATTATATTCTTCTACTAAGACATGTTCAAAAGAAATAATAATGTCATGCATTAACAAACATGATCTTCTTCTTTCAGCTGCTCCCATTGGGGGTCGCCAGAGCAGACTATTTGTCTCGATCTAACTCTGTCTTCCACATCTTCCGTTTTCACTCCAACCTACCGCATGTCCTCCTTCACCAAAACCATAAACCTCCTCTGGGCTCTCCTCACCATGATGTGAGGAGGCCTTCAGGAGGGTAAACACTAGAAAAGCTCCAGGACCAGACGCCATCTTAGGTTAATTCCTCACAGTTTACGTAGATCAGCTAGCACCTGTGTTCACAGAAATATTTAACCTCTTCTTATCCCAATCGGTAATCCCTATATGCTTCAAAGAGTACCAGTACATTATTATTCCTGTTCTGAAGAAACCACATCCTGCTTTCCTCATCAACTATCGCCCTGAAACCCTGACTTCAGTAGTGATTAAATGCTTTGAAAGGCTGGTCAGAGACTTCATCTCTTAATGACACACTGGACCCATTACAGTTTGCATATCGTCATAACAGATCAACAGATGATGCCATTTCATGCCTTCTTCCCACAACACTAACCCATCTGAACACTAAGAAGGGGAATTATGTTAAATGTTGTTTGTTGACTACAGTTCAGCATTTAATCCTGTAATTCCCTTCACACTCTCCACTAAGCTGGAGCACCTGGGACTTGGGTTAGGGTTAACACTGGAGAACCTCCCCCCAAAGGGTTGTGTCATGAGCCCCCCACTGTACACGTACGACTACCAAGTTTACTGACAACACCGTTAAGAGAGTGGATAGCTTCCAGTTCCTTGGCATTCACATCATGCTGGACATGTCACGGACCTGTCACATCAGCACCATGATGAAGAAGGCCCTACAGCATTTCTACAACCTTAGATGCCTGAGTGACTTCAGACTATCATGGTACTTAGGAACATTTGCACCATAGAGAGCATCCTAACAGGGGAACAGAACCATGCAGGACAGATGAGCCCTACAGTGCTGCGATCAGCTGACCACTGGGCTCCCTGACCTGCACTCAATCAACAGCAAGCAGTGCTGGACCAATCCCAGTAAGAGGGTGAAAGGGCTCAGCCACCCTAGAAATGGACTGTCCTCTCTGTTGCAGCCAGAAAAGCGCTTCTGCTCCCTGAAGGCCAACACAAGGAGACTCCAGGAGGAGCTTCTTCCTGCAGTCTGTTTGGATGCTCAGCCAGAACACATAGGACTCACTGATCAGACATTGTTTCCTTCACACTTGTATTGTAGCACACAGCACTACCAACCAGTAGTTTTTTTGCACACTGGTTCTTATTTATGCATAAATGAGAATTAACTATGTACTTTAAAACATGGATAATGCTACTGCTGCACACATCACCTCATTTCACACTCCATATACAGTGGAACCTTGGATTACGAGCATAATTCGTTCCGGAAGCAGGCTCGTATTCCAAAACACTCGTAAACCAAAT
>JAQMYJ010000006.1:23405635-23418194 GCA_030014305.1 Clarias laeviceps | reverse complement strand
GTTATTTGGATTTTTACAACATTATTGTTGAAATACACAGTCCTGAAAAAGGGGTGTTTCTTTTTTTGCTGAGTATACTGCATATATATATATATATATATATATATATATATATACATACTGCATATATACAGTATATAAAATTATAACTCAGTTTTAAAATATTTATATAAGTTTTTCTTTTCCTGAAGTGTGTAGACTGACTATATACAGTATATACAGATTT
The DNA here is from genome assembly GCA_030014305.1 of Clarias laeviceps. Lineage (NCBI taxonomy): Eukaryota > Metazoa > Chordata > Actinopteri > Siluriformes > Clariidae > Clarias > Clarias laeviceps. Next base: position 23,417,968 of record JAQMYJ010000006.1, on the reverse strand, counting down.
AAAAATGCATTTAAAAAAAAAACAACTAGTAAAATTAAATCTGAATTAGTAGAACTTGTACTGAAGTCTCAATTAATAGTCCAATTGAACATGACCATATAGTGGTGCAGAAAGTACATTAGAGAGGGCATGTATTATTATAAATTGCAAAACTACCTGAAGATACACTGACTCGGATACAGATAAAAATGACAAATACTAATAAGTGAAAAAATGCTAAATATTGCCCCCCATAATTGGCCAGGCAGATAAACGATCTATCCCTAATGTAAACATGAATGAATGAATCTTAATATGCATTAGTTAATGTTGAAAAAGCTAAAATATTAAAATTGTAATGTCACAGAAACCGAGGGTCATTTTAACATTTCTTTAGAGAAACCATTTTATTAAAGGATGAAAAATAAGTAAATTCAAATTAGGCTTAAGATTTTTCTCTGAGGAAGGAAAAATTAAATAATCCAGAACTTTTTTTTCCCAGCAACATCAGCAACTAGACCATCATATAAATGATACGATACCCTGATGATGTTTACAAGGCAGAACTGCACTGCACTCAGTGAATATTTTACGATACATCCTGAATCTTTTTTTTTTATATCAAACTACTCACCAGTATATCTATATTCCATAAACCCAAATGGGTTGTTGAAGTGCGCGAGACGGTTCCATTCGTTCATATTGAGGTGACCTTTATGGAGCCAAAGCTGGATGTTCCACATTGCTGCATGTTGAAACTCTTTGTCTTTGGACTTCTGGAGAGACTTTGAACAGACCTATAGACAGTAATGATGGTGTTACACATCACAAGACAGCAGTAAACCACAGATTCTGTTTTGTAAAAGAAAATAAAAATCACACCGGCCGTCGTGCTTCATTGCTTTGCATATAAACATCCTCAAAATCCCATTTGGGGAGCTTGTTGAAATTTTTTTTATAAAGGATGGGAATAGGGGTTATTTCTGTCTGAGGTTTAAGCTCTGATGTTTCTAAAGTCACACGATGCTCTGACACTCCCTCTGTGGGTTTTTCAAAAGACAAATTCAATGTTCCAGAAATGTTTCTAAGCTTTACTTTGACTTCTTCATCACTCCAAAAAGAATCCAACTGAATTGATTGGTATCTTTGAACATGAAAAAAAGAGGAAAACATGAGTGTTTCTGAAAGTAACTGTAAGATACTTCCTTTATAAATATCAAACTTTATCTTTAATCAGGTATTATAAATCTCAATATATACAAAAACACATCCATGGACATACCTTGACCCTTTAACTGGGATCTTGATCCAAATTACGATGTAAATCAAACCACAGCAAAGCAAAAATACAAAAAGAGAAATCACTTGGCTCCGCATAATTCAGGTTTGTCTTGACATGAGGCTTGTGTGAACATAAGGGTGTGTGACTGAGTGGCTTTAATACGGTCTTGATATGAGGATAAGAGTTGTTGACACCAGAAAAAATTTGTAAAAAGAGACGTTACGTAGTTTTAAAATACTGGCCCAGCCCACTCTTTGAAGGCATTTAACACGTGTATTGTGGTCCTGTTTAACATCATAGAAAATGCAAATATATCTTATTTAAACATATTTTATCAATATATAAATAGTTAATAAAAGAACCACACACTGGCATGCAAAAAATATGTACAAAAATGATTAATAGCTAAAATGTTCTATTTATCTCCTACATGTCTGCGTAAAACAAACTGAACTGATATACCTATTGTGTTTTCTTTTTCTGGACCAACCGAAATGTGACAAGAGTGGAAGAATATGTTAGCAACGATTTACATTAATTAATATGTATAACCCATGCACTTCAGCACTGTTATGCAATACACTATGGATGGTAACCACCAGGGACCACCTGACATGATATCATGATATAGGTGTCGGTTTTATTCCTTTATTCTGAATTACAATTTTCTAAATATTCCAATTCAATATAACTTTTTTCCAGGTTTTGTTACAAGTCTAAACAAACTTCTCTTACCACACAGGACGCTGTGCTGCTTGCTAATGCATTTGCTTTTATTTACAGCGCACCACCTGCAAGATTATAGCGGAACTGCAACATTTTACCACCTCAAATGCAAACGTATATAAATTAAAAATGTTTTTCTAAATGTATTGCCATGTGTATTACAAAACAATTGCAATACATAACCGATTACCCCCCCCCCCCCATTTCTACTACACACTGTACTTTAATATAACAAAGCTACAAAGTTGACATATACATCAATGGTTTTTGTTTAACCACTACATAAATACACACATTTATTTCATTTGTTCTTCATTCTTATTGGAAAGAATTTTTTTCTATAAAAGCGATTGCTATTTGTTAGCACTGTAGCCTTGCACCTCCAGGGTCCGGGTTTGATTCCCTTCTGTGTGCATGGAGTTTGCACGTTCTCCCCGTGCTTGGTGGGTATCCTCCAGGTACTCTGGTTTCCTCCCACCGTCCAAAAACCTGCAGATTAGGCGTTCCGAAATTGCCTGATCTGTGTGTATGTGTGTTCTCTGTGATGGATGGGGTACACCTATCCAGGGTGTACACCACCTTCTGCCCTATGTCTCCTAGGATAGGCTCCAGGCCCCCCGAGCCTTAATACAGGATAATACAAAAACATCAAGAACAGATGCCAAGACAAAGAGGGAAAAGCTAGTGAGGAAAAGACTGGTTACAGCAGTTGGTATATAAGTTACAACAGGAATTTGCTTAATCCACAACATCAAATGTACCTTTAAATGAATAAAATGTCTGATTTGTGAATAGATGAATTGTAAACCTTCGAAACCTTGCTGTTGTGTTTGACAAATACCACCTCCAGACATAAGATTACTACAGGAAACAACTTTGACGTGTTAACAGTTATTCTGTTTCAAAGCAAACAATTTTCTAGCATGGTCTAATATTTATTTTGCATGACAAGATAGGCAATGCAAGAATGTCAATCAAAAATAGACATCAAAAAGATTTAGGATGCATGTTTGATAGATGTGAAAATCGTAACTGACATCAATTTATTTATTTTTTATTTTTTATACATTTGCACAAGATCTAAAAACATTTTTGTGCTAAGGAGAACAAACCGTGAAAAATACCCGCAGACAGTTACTATTCCTGGCATCCTATAATCCGAGATGTGTCCATCAGTGATGTGTGATTCCTTACTCTAGAGAACATGTACAGTATTCAGTGCTCCAGAGTACACTAATGGCTCCGGCTCACGATTGGCATTGTGTGGTAGCTGCTTGGACAAAACAATTTTATGAAGCTCCTGACACACAACTCTCATGCTGATGTGATATGTAATATAAAGTACTGTATATACCCGCATACCAAGGGAGGGCCAAACGTCTTGACCCTTGGGGTCAAAATTAAAAGTTCAATATCAATTAGGGCAAATGATCAAACTGACAGCCTCTGACTTGGTGCTACCTGATGGCTTAATACAAGAAGGTTGGACATTTATTAAAGTATCAGAAGTGATTGTTCTGGAATTCTCTGCTTCTGATCTTCAGACTACTGACTTCAGAGGAGCCTGAAGAAAAAAGTCGACTGGCATTGGGTTTAAGTTTTTAATCAATCTTTGGTCTGAAATCAATAAGATAAGGAAGAAAACATAGGACCCAGACTATGGGGCCAACCTATTCAAGCACAGCAATATGAATAGATCATTAATACATCTAGAAACACAAGTTTGGGACTTATGTTCAGTTTAAATCAAAACCACACTGAGCTTTATTAATGACTCAGTATTTTCCTCACATCATGACAGACCCAATCATTTATCATGCCTTTCCAGAATTTGAGAGTTGTTGTGTTCCCTACTTCTGAACCATGGCAACAGCAAGTATTAGTGTTAACTTTCCAGATCCATGATGACAAACCAGTACTTGATGCATTTTTTTATCTATTAGATAGAGTAAAGTTTGAGCTGTTCCTCCATGTCTTTCTCCGTCACTTCCCCAAATGTGTCCTGGTTTTCTTGAAGCAGCTTGAAGATTGCGGTGAGCTGCTCCCGCTGAACTCTGAAACGAAAATGTTCAAGAATAACGTATGACTATAAAAAACATGAGAAATACAGAGCGTATGAGTGATTTAGACATCAGGATCTATGTGAGAGCAATAAACCGTTACAAATGTGGACACTAAAATTATCATGAGATTATTTAGTGGTCCATATTCTGCTGGCACTGTTGACACTCTGCCCTCTGCAAACAAATGCACCAAGATAAGTTTCAGTTGGGGAGCGGGGAATATATAGTGTCTCTTTTTTTGCTTAGGCTTTATATGACTGATGTTAGCTGAAGCTAAGAAACAGGTGTAAGATGTGCATGTGCTAAATTTCATTTTATTTTACAGGTCTGCTCCATTAAAACATAAATACATTTAACGATGGTTGGCCTTCTGCATATGTAAAGGTTTGAAAGTATGGCAATGCACAAGAGATACAGATATGATTGGTGTTCATATCATGCAGGACCTGTCATGGTCCCGTCACATCAACATCGTGGTGAAGAAGGCCAGGCAGCACCTCTGCCACCTTAGATGCCTCAAAGACTTTAGACTGCTGTTCAAGGTGCTTAGGAACAGCACCATAGAGAGCATCCTGACAGGAAACATCTCAACCTAGTTTGGGAACATCACCATGCAAGACAGATGATCTCTACAGAGGGTGGTGCGATCAGCTACATGCATCATCCGCAACAAGCTCCCGCATCTGCACTCAATTTACAGCCACCAGTGCTAGATCAAGGCAAGGACCTCAGCCACCCCAGCAATTGACTGTTCTCTCTGTTGCGGTCAAGAAAGCTTTTAATTTTTTTATTTTTGTAAATCTGTAAATTTGTATATTCCATATCTATTTTCCGAAGTTTTATTTAAAATATCTGGAAATTCTCTCTTCGATTTGATTGTATTCTTCTAGTGCAATTTTCTATTTGTTATAGTGAAATCTTTACATTCTATCTTTTTCTATCTTTCCATTTTAGGTCACAGACAGTTGTACAAGCATTTCACTGCATATCATATGATTGTGAACGTGACAAAATGTGAGTTTGAAATTTTAGTAGAATGTGTCCTAGTTATTTCCTCAGCAAACTTATGGTCACAGGATGTTACTTAACATCATGGCAAATTATACTATAAGATTAGTAAGCCACCTGACCGGCATCATTGTCTGTGGTCTGCTTTAACTTGGCAACAAGAAGTAACACTTGTTTGCTGAGAAAAACACAACGGGAGATAAGGGACAGGAATCTAAATGATAACATCTTGGACACCAGCCCTCCCAGCTAGAACTAACACTAAGTCAACAAAATTGTGTAAATTCTATAGAAGCTGCTAAACCTTGGTCATTGCTTGTACGCCTCTTCGTTGCCAAATGCCAACCATTTTATGTGCTCATTAAATGTGCATGTTTACTTAACTCCACATGCAATAACCCAGTACCACAGAAACCAGTAGCAGGATGTTCGAATGTTCAACATCCTTTTGCCCTTGTCAAGGTGCTCACAGCAGTCAGACTCCCTATGCCTCTGGATCCATTCCAGTTTGTTTACTCCCTCAACCAATCTACAGAGGATGCAATGAACACTGTAGACTATATTGCCAAACGTATTCACTTGCCTGCCTTCACATACTTAATAGAACTTGAGTGACATCCAATTCTTAATCCATGGGGTTTAATATGATGTTGGCCCCGCCCCCTTTGCAGCTATAGCAGTTTCAACTCTTCTGGAAAGGCTTTCCACAAGGTTTAGGAGCGTGTTTATGGGAATTTGTGACATTCTTCCAGAAACACATTTGTGAGGTCAGACACTGATATTGGACGAGAAGGACTGGATCACAGTCTCCGCTCTAATTCATCCCAAAGGTCTTTTATCGGGTTGAGGTCAGGACAGTCAAGTTCTTCCACACCAAACTCGCTCATCCATGTCTTTACAGACCTTGGTTTGTGCCCTGGTGTGCAGTCATGTTGAAACAGAAAGGTTTCTGTTTCAACATGACTGTTCCCTAAACAGTTCCCACAAAGTTGTGGGCATGATATTAACCAAAATGGCATGGTAACCAAAATGCCATGGTAGGCTGAAGAGTTCCTTTCAGTGGAAGTAAGGGGTCGAGTTCAACTCCTGAAAAACAACCCCACACCATAATCCCCCCTCCACCAAACTTTACACTTGGCACAATGCAGTCAGACAAGTCCCGTTCTTCTGACAACTGCCAAACCAAGCCTTGTCCATCAGATTGCCAGACAGAGAAGCATGATTTGAACACATCAGAGAACACGTCTCCACTTCTCTAGAGTCCAGTGGCGGCATGCTTTACACCATTTTATCTGGTGCTTTGCATTGCACTTGGTGATGTAACGCTTGGATGCAGCTGCTCGGCCATGGAAACCCATTCCATGAAGCTGTCTACGCACTGTTCTTGAGCTAATCTGAAGGCCATATGAAGTTTTGAGGTCTGTAGCTACTAACTGCAGAAAGTGGGCAACCTGTGAGCACTGTGTGTCTCAGCATCTGCTGACTCCGCTCTGTGATTTTACACAGAGATTGTCTCTGTGACGAGTTGCCGTCATTCCCAATTGCTCACACTTTGTTATAATACCACTAACAGTTGACCGTGGAATATTTAGTAGAGAAGAAATTTAATGACTGGACTTGGACAGGTGGCATCCTATCACAGTACCATGCTGGAATTCACTGAGCTCCTGAGAGTGACCCATTCTTTCACAAATGTTAATGGAAGAGGTCTGAATGCCTAGATGCTTGCTTTTGTACGTGTGCGTGTGGGGGTACTGGAGAATAAATCGGTCTCACCAGTTCAGTGAATCAGTCCGGGATCTATCCTTCATTCTAAGAAGAGTCTCCCTACCTTTCATTTAAACATTTCACTACAGTCAATATTTTTAATGCCAGGCATCACTCACACCCACATCTCCATCCCTCTGCCAACTGGCAGGAGGTTTCACAGCACTAGAGATAGAAACCACTAGCTTGTTAAACACAGTTCTTCATGGGTCTATCTGACAGCTTTATAGAGAGCTCACCTTACCACAACTGCTTATGGCATAATTTCGAAAATTATTGCAAATTTTTAAAATTTTTGCATACTACCTGTACTAGTGTAACTGATTATAATTAATGTTTCATGTATGCACTAGCTTTATTTTTAATATTAAATTAAAAAATTTTATCCCAGAGATCCTAGATGCCATTTCTACCTTTTAACCTTACGGAGATGTACAGTACAGTATGGTAAGAGTTAAGAATTGTTCTTAGCTAAACACGAAGCAGCAATAGGCCAACATGTTCAGGTTGAAACACCTCCTGGAAGATGCTGGAGTTTTCAGTGCCTCAGGATGATGGCATTTAGGTAAACTACATCTAAACCATCCTTATTATCCAACTTCACTTTAATAAAATGGTACTACATTCAGAATAACATCTATTTGGCATATACACCTATCAGCTATAATATTATCTTTAACCAGCCAAAACATGAACATTAAAACCAACTAGGTTTTGGATTCCCCTTGTGACACAGAGGCAACTTTGGCCCCCTGGGGATGTGGCACCTTTGGGCCTCTGGGGTGTGCTGTGATGTCTGGCACAATGACATTTGCAGCAGATCCTTTGGGTGCTGTGGGTTGCGGGGTGGGGCCTCTGTAAATTTCACTTATTTTAATGGTGCATCCCATGGGTGATTGATTAGATTGGGATCTGGGGAGTTTGGAGGCCAGGTTGGTGGCCTTGGGCTCTTTGTCTACTCTTTATTTGCTGGGCCATAGTGCACCAGCTGTGGTGCACAAGGCTGGCTTTTGATCCCCACAGGCATGTGTGGGCCTTGGGAGCCCTTGATCCAGTCAACAGTTTGCTGATGTACAGTTGGTGATCAATGTTGTTGTTTTTATATTTGGTTCTGTTTTTTCCTGCAGTTAATTTGCCTCAAATATCCCTGACACCACTACTATTGTATTGTTAATGAGGTAGATATAGATCCTCCTTCCCTCCTTAAATAAACATCTAAACACAGAATTGTATTAATTTATAGAATCTATAAATGTGTGTGTGGAGTTTGCATGTTCTCCCCCCATGTACTCTGGTTTCCTGCCACAGTCCAAAGACATGCAGGTTAGGCATCTCTAAATTGCCATTAGTGTGAGAGAGGGTGAGGGTGTATCCTGCAATGCATTGGCACCCTATCCATGGTGTACTCGCTTAGTGGTGCAAGTCCCCTGGGATAGCCTCCAGGCTTCACAGACCCTGTACAAGAGAAATGGTATAAAGAAAGTATGAGTTAGAGTGAATGTGGCATGGGTGTTGGTGCCTCAGCGGAGTATTTCCAAAAAATGCTCCCTCCTGGGTTTTTTATGTTTACAGCGAATGTTGTGGAAAAAGTGAAAGCCAGGTCAGATTACAATGGCCAGATGGTTGGAGCTGATAGAAAGGCAACAGTAATTCAAATAGCATCTTATCACGGTCTAGCCATCATATCAGTATTTTTTCTGACCATTCTGTTATGCCCATCTATTTATGACCACAATATAACGTGCCAAGTCACAAAGCTAAAGTCATCAACTGGTTTCTTGAACATCACAATGAATTCACTGTATCTCCGTCAGTCCGATAGAGCCCGGTAGAGTTATGTTGTGGAACGAGAGATTCGCATCATGGATTGTGCATCATCAAATAAATCAGCAGGTAGTATGTGATGCTATCATGTCAATATGGGGAAAAAAAAGTCTCTAAAGAAATTTTCCAGCACCTTGTTGAATCTATACCACACTGAATTAAGGCAGCTCATTAGCAAGGTGTACCTAATGAAGTGGCTGCTGAGGGTATAATGGTACAGCGGGGCATCAGCAGCCTAGGCATGGACGGCTGAAATGCTGAAGTCTTGTATCAAGCAAGAATGAGCAAAAATAACACCTGTAAAATTGCAACAATTAGTATTGTCTGTGCAAAGATTATTACAAATTGTAGTAAAAAGAAATGGTAATGTAAAACCAAGTTACCCCTGTCTTAACATCTTTCAGTTGCACTTTTTCATACCGCTGTGCCAACTTTAATTTAAGTTCACTGAAGGCATTAAGTTCCCATTTTGTTTCTATTAACAACACTGTACAGCTTTTCTTTGCACCTCTGTCGGTTAAATAAAGGTCTAAGAGAATTTGAAAATAAATAAATACATAAATAAATAAATCATAGATTATTGTTTTTATTGCATTTTTTTTTTAATCCTAACTTCTGCAGATATTGGGTTTGTATTTTCCACCTGTTCCAAGATTCAATTCAAGATTCAAAGAACTTTATTAATCCCAAAGGGAAATAGCTTATACTTGGTTACAGTTGCTCACAGTTGTTATCCAGTAGAAAGGAAAAGTAATAATAATAATAATAATAATAATAATTAATTAATAAAAAGCACTACATACCGAAGTTATTCCAAGAGACTGCACAATATATGTTTATTTATTCAAATATCCCCTCCCACCCACCTCCAACATTGAATGAAGTTTACTTAAGTCAAGTGTATAAGGAAGAAAAATGGAAAGCTACTTTAATCTTTTGTGTGCACAGAATAAGGTTATCATTTTCATCAAATTCACATGATAGACAGAAAGAGAGAGAGAAACATTTACCTCTGCTCCTCCTCAAGCTCTTCTTTACTCATCATCTTCTCGAGCTGGCTCGTCCGCAACACGCCAGGCATATACTTTAATGCTTGATCCGCATCACACATCCTGTTTACTGTTTCACATAGACACACAAACACACACGCATGAAGAAGACTTTCGCTGCCACTATCTTTAATTTCTTTCCTTTCCTACTTGTACACAAGTAAGTTCTGTATTTTATATATAGGTTTTGGGGCATTCGCTTATGCACAGCTCTCATTTCTTTTCCGCCTTTTTTTACTGGTTTACATTTACTAATCTTTCAGTTCATTGTCCTGTTGTTTTAGCTGTTGGACAGATGGCTTTACATTTGGCTGTAGAATACTCTGGTATACACAGGAGTTCATGGTCGTCTCAGTGGCTGCAAGGTGCCCAGTTCCTCTGGCTGCATAAACAAGCCCAAATCACCACCCATCTTCCGCCATGCTTGACATGGTATACATGTTTCTGCTGAAATGCTGTTTGATTTGTCACTTTGATAACTTTGGACATCTCTCTCTTTCCCTCTACCTGTCTCTCAGTCAAGCTATACATGTCGCTCCTGAGCTGCCAGTGATCCAGACACCTTCTGCCCTTTAGACCTGTCCGACTCGAACTGGTGTCACGGTTCTGGTTGGAGATCTCGTCGCATGGATGCCCCGTGTGGTCTACCTGGGATGCATGTGGTTCCACTTTTCCACGAAGACCGGCTTGACCGCGGCTGATGCTGGCAGCTGTTCTCTGAGGACTGTTCTCAATAGTTCAGGACCGGAGTTTCCTACAGTCTACCTGAGCATCCAATAATGATCTGAACTCCATATTAACTTAAACACATCTCCTGTTATACTGAACTTCCAGCCTCCACACACAGTATGAACCTCAGTCACACGTCCCTGTTCTTTTTAGACAGAAGAGGTTTCCTGGCAACCCTTCCAAGCAAACCATACTTGTTCAGTCTTCTTCTAATTTTGCGGTCATGGACCAACATGTAACATGCGCAGTGAAGCCTGCAGAGTCTGAGATGTAGCTCTTGGGTTTTTGTATTTCTCTGAGCATTGCATGGTCTGACCTTGGGGTAAATGTGCTGGGACGTACACACACATGGTCATAATGTTATAGTAAACATCAGATGTTGACTATATGAGTAACGCACGCACACTGAGACTGAGCCAATTGGAGACGATTACCCACAATCCCCTAGCACGAGAGAGAGAAGAACCATTAGCTCAGTTGCGATCACATGATGGTCCGCAGCCAAACGCATGCATACTACTCGTATATCAAGACCTCAATTGTTTATTAAGTTAAAATAAATTTAAACTTAATAAACAATTGAGGTCTTGATATAAAAATTTATTTTAACTTGCACATACAACTGCTCAAAATTTGGGATCATTCGCAAATTTCTTTGTTTTTGTTTAGTGATTTATTTTCTACATTCTACAACAATATTGGGGGTTTCAAAGCTATGAAATAACACATATGGAATTAGGTAATTATATAACAGCAGCTGTTAGTACAAAACACTGAGATCAGCTGTTCTGGAACAGTTCTTGCAAGAACAGTATTGTGTCAAGAGCATTTGCAAAACCCATCAGTCACCATGATGAAACTGTCTCTCATGAAGACCTTCCCAGGAAAGCAAGACCAAAACTGACCTCTGCTGCAGAGGAGAAGTTCATTTAGAGTCACCAGCCTCAGAAATCACCAATTAACAAACAGCACCTCAGATTAAAGCCGTTATGAAGGATTTACAGAAAATGAGATACTGTTCAAAAGGAGATTATTGCATATTTTGGATGCCTTCAGTATTGTTTTACAGTGTAGTAAGAAATAAAAATCAGAAAACAATTATAAAGTTAGAAAGTGATCCAAAACTTTGGAGCGGTAATGTGAGTGTGTGTGTGTGAGAAGGAGAGAGATACTATATCTGTTTGTAAACAAAGCATCAGTCATTCATCTTTTGTAACCCTCTAATGAGAATCGAAGTGCATGGTTGAAGGAAATACAAAATTTCCTTCAACCATACAAAATCTATTTGCTAATTGCGGTTTTCATGTTCCACTGTACTGATACACCCTGTTTGACTTGTTTAACAAAACATTTATTGACAGAGTGCGAACATTTACACATTAGTACGTTTGCTTGCACTCTACACTAAATATACATTCACATTATACATTATGTGACTGTGACCATATCTTATCTGTTATCTCTCCTCTTCGGCTCTCCCCTCTCCTGTTCTCTCTCCCCTACTTTCTCTTCCCTCCTTCCCCCTTTCTCTCCTTCTCTCTCTCTGTCGAGCTACACATGTCGTTCCTGAGCTGCCAGTGATCCAGACTCCCTCTGCTCTCCGGACCCATCCTGGTGCCCCGCTTCTGGTTGGAGATCTCATCACATGGATGCCCCGTGTGTTTCTTTGGGAGGCGTCTGGTGTCTGGGGATGGTTTCACTCTACCTAGAAGACAGTTCTGGCCTCGACTGGTGTTGACAGCTGTGGACTTCTCTGAGGACTTGTTCGATAGTTCAGGACTGGAATGTCCTACAAGTCTACCTGAGCCTCCAATAACTACCTGTTCCATATTAACATCAACTGTTATGCTGAACTGGCTGCCACCTAACACACAGTATGAATGCAGATCAATTCCTGCTCTCTGTT
>JAQMYJ010000006.1:23347403-23404948 GCA_030014305.1 Clarias laeviceps | reverse complement strand
TCTGCTACCTCCAGCTCTGCCTCCTGTCTTTTCTTCAGTGCCACTGTCTCTAAGCCGTAGAGCATCGCTGGTCTCACTACTGTCCTGAACACCTTTCCTTTCATTCTCGCTGATACTCTTTTATCGCACAACACACCTGACACTAATCAGCCAAAATAGTGTAATCATCCAATTTATGCACTATGGCCATACATGCATGCTGGATGCATTAACGCATCATTGCCTTATTGATTGAGTGCTTCTGCTGAAAATATAATTTCTGCAAAAATACAGGGCAAAGTCTATGCCAACAAATGCAGTATGACCAAGATAAGGTAAGATTTTATTAACAGTTGGTTTAAAAAAAAAAATTAATAAAATAAAAATAAAAAAAAAGCCAGGGTACACCCTGGATCCATTGCAGGACACACACACACACCCACGACCAATTTGGGAACACCCAATTAACCTAATCTGCATGTCTTAAGGGCAGTGGTGGCTCAATTGGTTAAGGCTGTGGGTTAACGGGTTACTGATTGGCAGGCTGGGGGTTCGAGCCCCAGCACCTCCAAGCTGCCACTGTCAAACCCAAGAACAAGGCCCTTAACAACCCTATCTGCTCCAGGGGTGGATCCTGTGCTCTGACCCCAGATTTTTTCAAATTACAAGTAATTGTTTCTTTACTTTTATTATTTAAATGTAAACCGGATCAAACATGTAAGCAATGAGAGCCTCATCATTGTTCAAATGCTTTTTAAATATTGAATATTCCAACATTTTTATATGTTGTAATACTGTTTAATGATAAAATTTAAAATACTATAACTAAAACTATTATTGAAGTCTGAGAAGAAGAAGATGTTCAAAAGAATGTATGTATTTTGGGAGTCTTGGCAAAAATATAATGGTACACAATATTAGTATAGGTTAGTACTGTATATAGGTTAGTAACCTAGTAACCCAGTGTTAGTATCTATCCAATGATGGAAACTTCAAAGCACTTTGTGTGCACACTGCATTTAGAATCTGGGCTTTACTCTTATTTAAACGTATTTTACTGGATGTTACATCTAAAGTTATGTTTAACCAGGCAACTGTTGCTCAGAAGTTTTCCTAGCAGCTGTCACTGTATTAGCATCTCTTCATGCATTGCTATTTGTATTAAGCAGAAAAACACGTCTTAGCATCCAGTCATAAAGTGCATGATTGAGAGAAAGCAAAATATACAGTATGTTTTCAGTTTTATTGACTTACTGGCTCGTATAAAAAATAATATAAAAAAATGTATGAAAATATTTATACAGACATTTGTATAGGGGCTGTAATCCTGAACAAACAAGAAAAAAAAAAAAAAAAGACAGCGATAATAAAAAACCACCCTGAGACAACATGAAGAAAAAGTAACAGTGTTGACTCAAAAGATTATTTTGATTAACAGCCAGGAGTTTTAATGATTTAAATATTTGCTCACCTAAGAGTGTAAATATTCTATTGCTCTCTCACAGCCTTTATCCCGCCCACGTTTGGGTGGCAAAAGGGACATTACTTACCATATAAAGCCTACACAACATACAAAAAACAATCACTGTAGCCCTTTTAGCAAGAGAACACATCTGATAACATTAAGCACCACTTTGTCATGGCTTCCCAATTGCCTCTGAACCATCAGTGTAGTGCGTCATGGCAAGCGCACGCTCCAAATCTAATGGATTCTGATACAAACTCAATCCCAAATCCCTCTCTAACCCCTGAATAAGGGTATTACTTGGTTTGTGGAACAAGAGATTCAACACTTTACACCATTTTAGGCTATTTGGGATTTAACCACAGAGTATTTAGTTACTTATTAATGAGATATCCGTTGTTGTGACTGACGTCATGGGATGTTCAAACGTCGGCAAAGATCAGTAACATAAAAAGGTTGTAAATTTGTTTGCAGTATGTTTAGTAATAGCAGATTATAAATAAGTGTCCCGAGATGATCTGATTCTGTAATCCTAAAGTTCCATCACTTTGAACATTTAATTCTTAAATAAACACAAGACAGAAACCACTTCAGAGATTTTCAGATGCATTTACGTTGCATTGTGACATGGAGTGTTTTTTTTTTTTTTAGGGTGTTTCTTTGGCTCTAACCACATCTGGTCGTGTGGTTTTGTCACCAATCATCGGTGCGAGTGTGTTCCTGGACAGTTCACACTTCACATTTCTCAATCTGAGCCGTAACACACAGCAATTAAATCTCCATAACGACAAAGAACAAGGTCCACACCTCTGGTGCTACGTTTGCATTTGTTTCCAGGAAGCTAAATGACAGTCATCGATCAGAGAAAAGGCCTGAATGTACGTACTTGAGAACAAAAAAAAAAAAAAAAAGGACAGAAACTTCATTATAACAAAGACAAAAAAAAAAGCTGAGATAAATATCTGAGTAGGGAATTCAACAGGAGAAGGGACATAGGAATTGCCTTAAATAATCCTGAACGACTTTATACTTATTTAGGCATTTGACAGATGAACATATCCAGAGTAACTTGAATTTTTATCTCATTATACATCTAAGCAGTTGAGGGTTAAGGGCCCAACAGGGACAACTTGGTGGTTGTGGGATTTCAATGTGGGACCTTCCAAACCGTAGTCCAATGTCTTAAGCACTGAGCTGTCCCTGACCTTTCTCTTAGAAACTTCAATATCTCTCATGTGTGTGTGTGCATATAACAAGCATAGTAATAAAATGTGCAATTTTACATTTGTATGGATTTTTGTATTTGTATGGATGGACTTCGTATTTAGATTTGGATGGATGCATTAATGGAAAGGGCAGTAACTGAATTTAATCAATGCAACATTCATAAATCAATAACTAGTGCTTAAAGTTTGATCTACAATTTCAAATAAATTATAAATTAATTAATTAGTTTAAAAATGTGTGTTTAAAAAAATTATTAAAATATATTAAATAAATAAATAAATAAATATTATATATCTTGTCTGGCAAAAAAGCTAGCAAGGTGTTTTAACCATAACTAGTCCTTCTGTATATCATCATCATCATCATTTGAGGATCGGATAAGCTATGTCAAATTCCGAACAAAGTAGATCACATACAATTCAAAAGATACTAAACTGGTACTGAAGGGTACCATCATATATCCATTAACAGATATCAAATCGTTGCTTCAGGAATCAAAATCGTATCATATAATGTGGAGGGCTGAAGATTCACCCCTAATACAAACAAGTGTTAAGCCACAAGTAAGGATGTACAGTATGTGTTGATAAACTGTCAGCTCCATCTACGTTCAACACAATGTAACTGCATCTTCAGAATGGCCCCACAATAAATATTCAAATAAAGCAGCTTTGTGACAACATACATAGTTTAAAAAAATCCACCCAAACAAAATCATCTGATCATCCGTCCCATGGAGCTCTACGTGAGTTTTGAAGAGGCTACTCGCTCACGTCTATACTGCTTTTCCATGCATACAGTGGGGGCCTGGAGCCTATCCCAGGGTATGAGGCGAGGTACACTATGGACAGCGTGTCAACCCATCCACACTCATTCACTCACATATTACTGGCAATTTAGGAACGCTAATTAGCCTAATCCAAAGTAACCATCTTCCTCTACATGTGAGAGAACATGCAAACTCCATGCACATACACAGACCTGAGGTGGGAATCGAACCCAGAACATGGAGGTGCAAGGCAACAGTGCTAACCACTAAGCCACTGTGCCACCTTGAAGAGGCTAATCCTGAGGTTAATATCAGCCAAAGTAGGAAATTCTCATGCGATCATTTTCAAGACTTCTACAAAGTATAATTCATTAGTACAAATACAATACTGCATGTAAAAAAAAAAAAAACACCATCACGCTGCAGTGGAGACTGAAGGTAGGTTCATGCCATATTGATGAAAATTAAAAAGACACACTAAAAGTGCATTTGTATCTCCGCCAATAAGATTCCTGAGAAGGCGCGACACATCAGAAAAATCAGTGACATCATGGTTGTAAAGAGAGCCGACCCAGTTTCAGGGAAATAACTAAGGTTTTTAATCAGTAGGGCAGCACAAATGGTGAGAAATGTTCCTCAGGTGTGAAAATGTTCCCAGGAAGAAAACTCACCATAGCAACTACTGACTTTACATTGAAACTTTTCCTCCTTAGCATCCACAATGAAGGCTTGATTTCTTGTGTGTTCTAAAATGCTTTTCACTTCATATTACTCGGAACAAGCAGTGTGTTATCACAGCCTTTATGTCAGCTTGGATCGGTCTGGCTATTCTCTTTTGACCACACTCGTTAACAAGCCTCCTTCTCTCTCTCTCTCACACACACACACACACACACACACACACACACCTACTTGAAGGATGTTCTTGTATGTGTTTTGTTTTTGCTTGGTTTTTAACACCTCTAATGAAAATCCCAGGAGATTAACAGTTTTTTTTTTTTAAACAACCATGCCATGGTGATGACATTTTTTTTCCAAGATCAGCATTTTGTTCTCTTTCTAATAATAACAACTAACGTTTTTTCACTTACCTATATTTAATTTTTTTTTTTTTTATACACAATTATTCAGTAGCACAATTAACAAAAAAAAAAAAAAAAACATTTACAGTATGTGTAGTGTTCACTGTGCATGGGACCAGGGCCACGAAATTATCATGACACCTAGTTGCCAATATGATTTAGAAGTATCACGATTTTATATAATATTTTTAAAAATATTATTATTTAGGCACCCAACATAATAAGTACTTAGTAACACCTCCTCTGGCAGATATCACGCGTTACCCGCAATCCGAGGTTTCACTATATATACCTGATATATTTACCTGAGGGACAGTGCGAAGAAGAAAAGTCATGCTCCGATTCGCCTTTCTCGTACCGATCTCCAGCTACCTCTTGCTGGTTTGCTGCACGTTGCTTGTCCAGAAGCTCTTCAATAGTCTGTGCTGTATGTTCAGACTCAGTCTGGGGTTCCCCAAGTCCTGAGAGTGCTTCCTGATCCACATAAAATGTTCATGTTTAAAGAAAGGGATTGATTAAAATCTACCTGGCCTGCTGACTATAACTACACGTCAGATCAAAATGTAATTGTTAAAATAGATAAAAAAATCTTATTGTAGTTAATTCACTCAGTGCTGTTACCTACTTACTGAATATTATGCATGCATACTCCACACACACACACAGACTGGAGATGAAGTTTGAACGCCCAACAGGGCCATCAGTGCCTCGTAGGATGTTCAAAATCAACTGTAGGGGGGGCATAAGTGGCATCTCAGGGAACAGTATCTCATGCTCATGGATTTGCTGATGTGTCAGTAATGATGGATTTTAATGTTACTTTACTTCTTTTTGGGATATTTTAATCAGAATACACAAGTGCATTTTTAACGACGAAATTTTCTTCAAATCGATGTTTAAAATTAGTCATTAAAACTTAGGTTATAATCACTGATATGTATTTATATAAGGCTGATACTCAGGGGATAAAAGGAAGCAAGTTTTGTTATTAACTAGGTTGGGTTTATTTATTTATTTAAAGTGTCTTTGGAGTGTATACAAACCAGATTACCTAAAGGGAAAAAACACGTGTAACATGCATAATTGAAACATCCAACGAGTCACATCTTTAACATGACTATCATTCTGTTTTAAGATTTAACAGATTAACAGATCAAAGAAAGAAGTAACATTAAACTCATTCATTAATGACGCATCAAAGAAGAATGAGATACTGCTCTCTTTTAATGACAAAATTGAATTTTTCTTTGATGAAATATTTAAAATTGGGTTTCAAAGATCAGGTTTTATTTGTAAGAGTTTAATTAAGCTTGACTGACACTCATGGGGGGGAAAAGGAAGTGAGTTTTATTATTAACCAGGTTGGGGAGGATTTTTTTTTCTTTTTTGGTTTTTGTTTTTTCCCTTGCATGCACAGTTACAAATTACACACTTACAATAAATACAAGAAAAAGTCAAACTCACAATATGTCACCATGAGTCTGAATGAGCACTTTATAAACACTACATAAGCAGTGGTCAGTCTGCATGCGCGCGCGCGTACACACACACACACACACACACTGTACCTTGGAGCTTTGCTCTGTGAAGGATGCTGGGTTTGCATCTGTCTTTCCAGGAATGGTTTTGTTTCTTGCGAATAACTGAGCAGTGAGAAATCCAGCGAGGACGGTGAAAAGCACAGAAACCAGGATGACCCACATGTCCACCCAGGCGTCCATTAAACTTTTAACGCTACAGACGGAGAGAGCGGGCGAGGTTGTATCTCGAGCGTGATTTGTTTATGCTTATAAATTGCAAATATTTGATTTAAAAGCCTATAAGCGATAAAAGAAGTACCGTTAATGATGTTGCGTTTATTTAGTTTAATCCGTTACCTACAACAAAAACATGAACTGTAGCTTTCAGGATCAAAGCCTAATCCTACAATGCGTTTGTGCGCGTTATTAAAGCGCTGCGTTTGCGCAGCCACAGCCTCTCACTGCGCAGGCTCCAGGTCCCCATGACCCTTTATACAGGATAAAGCGGTATAGAAAGATGAGTGAGATAGTGTCCCGTACTTTAACAATAAAAAAAATGTGCAGAATGTTTTTTCTGTTTAAAGCTATCGATTTTAAGCTGTGGACTTTAGTCACTAGGAAAACGTGTTTGTAAAAGTGACCTGCAGTCCAAAAAATGTTTTGGGTTGTTCTTGTTTGGATGCACCTTCTGCTTCCAGTCAAGTCATTTTATAGACACACAGCGTGTGAATTTCTCATTCATACACAATTAATTACGGATCACATTCAACAGCTGCAGTGGGCAGCAGGGTGGCATAATGGTAATAATTATCTTACCAAGCAATAAAAACTGAATTTTTTTTTTCAAATAACCATTCAATGTCAGAGTAAGAAACTTTGCTCAAAATAGGGGGGGGGGGGAGGCAGCAATACTTAACTATCCATATGATCATTACTGTATTTTAAATATACAGGCTCATAAGCAGTGTTTGTTTATTTCAGAAAAACAAAATCTTTGAGGAAGGTCAGGGGTTCAAGCCCCAGCACTGTCAAATTTGCACTATTGGGCCCTTAACTCTACTGGTATATGCTCCAAGGGCACTGTATCGTGGCCGACCCTGTACTCTGACCCCAACTTTCCACCTCAAGATATGTGGGGGACAAAAATGTTTTCCCTGTGCTGTATGGTATGTGACAATTAAATTTTATTTATATAGCGCTTTTAACAATGGTCACTGTCTCAAAGCAGCTAGCTTCACAAAAATGAAAAAAAAAATTAATATTCAAGAAGCTTTACTTAAAAATATAAGTACATTTAGCTAGAAGTTATCATTTAATATTCAGCTAATAAATGTCATGTAAAGTCACTTCAAGTAGAAGAGTTTTGCTTTAACTCATAATTTAAAAAGATATATTATGAACCTGTAACCTGCTTGCTCACAGTGGTATAAGTTATGTAGGGCAAAAAACACAGATCTAATTCACACATCCGTTTCAAGAGCACATACATCCGTGAACCTGTTTCTCATCATTTTTTTAGGAGAATTTATAGACCTCTATGTAAGGCGGTGGGTGGAACAATACATACATCAATATACTTTATAGCAAAATGAAATATTGTAACTTCTTGGTCTTATAGGAACATGGGTCATTAAAAGGTCAAAATTTACATTATGTGGAGGGGGGAAATTACACCTTCCACAAAATGATCATGGTTTATAAGCTGTGGCTTCTAAAGTCACATGAAGCACTTTATAGACACTACTTATATTCTTGAAGTGGTGGTCTGCAAACAAACCCAGAAATCTAGGATTATGGTGTACTCATCTTACCAAACATCTTTAAAATTAAAACAAGACTCAACATTACAAACTTACCATAAATATCAAAAGGTGTATTCCATCTGTCCATGCAATACACTAACGTTGAATTTCACCTGTGCTTAATCATTATTATAAGAACCACAAGCACAAGCATTAGCACAAAAAAAAGTTTATTAGCATTCACATGGAGCTTACAGCTGTATACGTTTCCAGAGTACAAACCGCTGCAATTGAAAGCGTGATCATGTTGGTGCACTACCTCCCAATGCGTAAATTAATCGAACGAAAGGTTTGCAGGAAGGACCCGCGCAGGTCATTCTGCTGCAGCTTTAAAAACCGTCAAATCAAGGCGTTACACGGGAGCAATCAGGAGAATACTGGAAACAGCCAAGCACTCTGCACTGCAACACGCCACCTTAACAGCTAACCAGCAATACTCAACTGCTGCGCAACTGCGCCTAGTGCACAAAAGATACACAAGGGAGAGCATTAGAAAAGGACATATGCCAAATTAGCAGTTACACACAAGAAAGAAGGAAAAAAAAAAAATCCAGAATCGGCGGGGAATGAGATTTCACGTGAAAAGCGTTTGTCCAAATTTTGTGTTACTTGCATGTGTTAGGGCTAAACACCTGACCAGAGTCTTCATACAGACATGAAGGAAAAAAAATAATAAATCAGCTTTATTACATTACACATTTGAGTACACACTGCATTAAAGAAAAGACGTAATGGATTGAATAAAATGAACTTACTTTATTGGCTGAGAGATTACTTACATGAAGTACTAAACAAATGCACAAACTAGCAAAAAGAAATTAAAAATTATAAAGGAGAAAAAAAAGAAAATTTTCCACCTAAGACTCTCACTTAAGCGCAAACATTCAATTCAATATGATCACACACTTCAAAATACGGTACAGAAAATTCTGGTCAACTGAAAAAAGGCAAAAAAAAAGGGGGGGGGAGGTTTTTTTTTAAAATGTAGACCGAGTTTGCAACAACCTTTTGGTCTGATAAGGTGAATTTATTAATCCTCAGACGGACTTTTCCTTTCGATGTGATCCTCGGAATGAAGACTCATTCATCTGACATCTAGGAAAGAAAAGAGTCAGTGAGTTTTAAAGAATTTAAGGCAGAAAAACTACAAACTCAGCTTGTGTATTTCCAATACGTCCATATAAGCAGCATTAGTTGCATTCACTTAGAAATGCTATTCACTTTTGCCCACCTTCAAATGTATATATATATTTATAAAAAAAAAATTAAAAAAAGAGACACTCGTCTAGTGAACAACGAGTTGTGTTGTAAAGTTGCTCAACTTACTGGTAAAACCTAAATGGCGTTGAGTAACCAACAAAATGAGAAAAACCTGGGGGGTAGGGGATGCGTTTCTGAAAGCAACTCTAAGACTTCAGCAAATGCTGAAAATAAATGAAATTACTGTAGAAGTGTCATACGTGTGTTACTTTGCTGACTCCTTTGCACAGGCTTTGAGAAAGCATCCTGCTTTTTTTTTTTTTTTTTGGTCTGTCCTGCTTCCGTCTAGGGACAAGGAAGATGGAAAAAGGCCTCGGTCCGTCGTCCTTCAAACGTACCTCAACACCACCTCAACACTCAATGAGACCGACCTGCTCCATAGCAACCGCCAAGCAGCAGCAGGCAGCCAATGGTCGGACCACACACTAACTGCTCTCAAACTGCCCCCAAACTCCTCTTTTGCATACAGGAATCAGCAGCTTGGAGGAAAGAATTCCACATTAAGGTAAAAACGTTTACCACCCACAATCTATTGCAAATAAAAAAAAACAAACAAAACAAAAAAAATACTTACGGGTTTACCTGCCATGGCTCTGAAACCAGGTTCCAGTTGTGCTTTTATATCATTTTTTTAACTGCTTTTCACTAGTGCATTGCCAAGGCACAATGCACTACCCCAAAGTAAACCTGAATCATTCCTACACATTCCCTTTTCTCCCTAAAATAGCTCATTATCACTGAAAATTTTGTCTGGGTTCTTGGCCTTTCTATGCCTAGCCATCTTTCTTTAAAAAGAAAAAAGGCTGAGATTTTTTGCAGAAACAGGGAACATTATATACGTCATATTGTAAGTTTCAGTATTTTTGCTTTTTTCCAGTTTTACATATTAATTTCTCAACTACAACTGGGAATGTTCTTCAGGTTGGGTGAATTTAATGAAAACGTTTATCTTACTATTTCGATACATGGTTTTCGGATTAAGAATAGTCCAATAAACCCATAAATTAAAACCTGTGCAATTAAAGGCCACAAATTCAATTTCCTACAGATGTGCGTTTACCTGAACTCGGGCTCACGACTCCTGTGCAGTTCCGTTGGCCTCGGGAGATTTGGGTCTGCTCCTGGACCGGGACCTCGACTTGGATTTGGACGCTCTATTCGAGCGAGGACTGCGACTCCTGGAAGGAGACTTGGACTTAGATCTGGATCGGGACCTGGAAGGGGACTTGGACTTCCTCCTGCGGGGAGTGCGGCTCTTGGAGTGGGAGCGAGACCGAGAGTAGGACCTGGATCTGGACCGGCTGTAGCGAGACCTGCTTCGGGAGCGAGAGCGGCTCCTGCTGCGGGACCGGCTGTGTCCTCTCCTACGCCGGGGACTGCGACTGGAAAACACAAATATACTCAGTACAACAATAAAATAAAACTAAAAATGGGCAACGTGATTAAACTATAGCGCGCAACACAATGCATTCGAAGATGTCTACCTAGGTTTATTTGCCATTAAAAAAAACGGAAAAGGAGAAAATATACAAATAACGTTTACATTTTTTTTTTGCCACAAGGACACACTGATCCTGACACGCTGTATTACACTTAGGTCGATTAATGATTAGGGTTTTTGTGGGTAATCTTAAGTATGACTCGGCCTTGTAGGCCGCATTCGCACCGCGTTGGTAGTTTCCAGGAAACCGCCTCAACGGCGCCCCGGTTTGGTCGCTCGCTCAGGAAAACCCGAGGATCGAGATTGTTTACCAGGCCATACCTGCATCAAATGTCTATGAAACCATTATAATGAAAGTATTGCTAGGATGCTACATTTTATTCGATAGCAAACAAAAAAATAATTCAACATAAGAATGAAGTTATATTATGACCACGCCATGTTCAACAGGCGGCCATTTGGAATTTGGCCTTTCTCTAGTTAACCGTTCTATACAAAAAAGGCCCTCCCCGTGTTTGCGGCCACATGTTTGTTCGTTGAGATACCGACCTGCGACTCCTCCGTCCGTAACCGCCGTATCTGCGAGGCGGTCCCCCGCGGCGTCCGTAGTGCGAGTCCGGTGGTCGTCCGTAGCGCGCCATTTGCACGCGAAGCTCGCGTCCGTCCAGCAGCGCGCCGTCCATGGCGTCCATCGCGTCCTCGGCGTCCCGCTTGTCGTGGAAGCGCACAAAGGCGAATCCGCGGCTTTCCTTCGTGTACCGGTCTCTCGGGATGTACACGTCTCCGACGCGACCGTACTTCTCGAAAACGCGCCGAAGCGTCTCGGGCGAAGTCCGATAAGTCAGGTTGTCCACTTTCAGCGAGGTCATGCCCTCGACGTCGGGCGGAGGCCTACCGTAACTCATCTTTGCTTTTCAGCTCTTTACTCACCTTTTAAAACTGACAAAGCGTAAATATCATCGAATGAAAAATCACGTAGCAGATAAACACCGTCGGCCTGCTCGAGACACACAAACGAACACGCCGCGCGCCTAAACCTAAAATGGCGGCAAACAGACATCCGGGGCGGGTCTATTACAGCAAACGGAAGTCGTTTTCTTTTTGGGCATGTCGTTACCATAGCTACCAACGTAGTCTGATGTGTTACACATGGCCGTACCCTGGCCATTACTGGGTATCATATTTTGAGTTTTGTATTGTAATTTTTTGTGATTAATAAAAAAAGAGGCTGTAATGTTATGGCTGATCGGTGTCTATACAGTGCCAAAAGTATTTGCCACTTGTTTTTTTTTCTTGCATATTTGTCACACTTAAATGTTTCAAATCATTATTACACAAAGATAGCCAGAGTAAATACAAAATGCAATTTTGTATGTGATTGTTTTATTTATTAAAGGAAAAAAGCTGTCCAAACCTACCTGCCCCCATGTGAAAAAGTACCTGGGGTTGCTTTGCAGGAACCATGAATTCTTCAGTCTACCAGACAATCCTGAAAGAGAATGTCCGGCCATCGGTTTGTGACCTGAAGCTCAAGCGCACTTGGATTATTCAGCAAGACAATAATCCGAAACACACCTGCAAGTACAGTGCACCTCTGAATGACTCAGAAAAGAAAAAGAGAGAAAAAAGGTTTTGGAGTGGCTTAATTAAAGTCTGGATATGAATCTGATTGAGATGACCATAAAACAGGCTGTTCATGCTCGAAAACACTCCAGTATGGCTTAATTGTTAAAAAACAATTCTCTAAAGAAGAGTGGGCCCAAATTCCTCCACAGCGATGTGAGCGACTCATTGCCAGTTATCACAAACTTTTGATTGCAGTTGTTGTCACCAAGGGTGGCACAACCAGTTATTAGGTTTAGGGGGCAATTACTTTTTTACATAGGGCCAGGCAGGTTTGGATGCTTTTTTTCTCATTAATAAATGAAATAATTATTTACAAACTGTATTTGTATCTATATTCGTGAAAATTAAAAATTGTTTGACGATCTGAATTATTTATTTGTGACACATGCGGGGAAAAAAATGTTTTTCTCAGCACTGTACATAATTACAATATCTAAATATGTATAATATCCACATAATGGAAGCACAACAGTATGAAACAAATATATAACCTGCATATTCACCCTATATTAATTTTACAGTGTCACATATTTTTTAATATTGCTGTTTTGAATATTAGAAAAATAACTCTCTTCTTTCATAATTTTCCCTTTACAGTTGTTTGTTTAACCAATTTCCTGTATGGTTTTACATTTTGACTCTCTTAAAAAAATATTGGATGTAACTGAAATTATTTATTGGTCAAAACTGTAATCATGAAAAAAGTTTAAAATCATCAATCCTTAAAAACAAAAGTATGCACTTTGTGCACCAAGCATGTAGAAAGGATACAGGAAAGGATGGTTTATCAGCTGATTAGTTGTACTGATTGTGTCCGTACAAGGGTTAAAAAAATGCAAGTAAAGTTGTAATGTTACTTCAGGACCCGAGGGTTGAAAACCAGTGGGAAAAAGCCTTCCTTAGAAAGTTCAAGCTACCAATAGGAATGAATTAAAACCTCAATAATCCAAATATCAAGAAAGCAGCACATTGTGTAGACATTGTGTAGAATATTGTGCAGACTTAATTGAATATTAAGCACTTTTACAGAAAGAGATATCTATCACATAGGCCACTGTATACTGTAGAGAATAAAAGATCTCCATTTTTATTCTAAGGTGGAAAATGTTGATTAATATTGTATAAGAGCAACTGATATATTACTACACTTTTTCTTTTTTTCTAAACTTATTTAAATTGTGTTGTGGCAGCAATGGTGCACCATTGTGTGTGAATAAGTGTGTGAGAGTGTGTTTGTGAACTCCGTGATAGATTGGATGAATGATAGATAGATAAATTCATAGATAGATAGACAGACAGACAGATAGACAGACAGACAGAAAATAAATCATTGGGTAATTCCTGTAGTATAAAAGGCTGGAATTTTGTAGATTGCATGTTAGAGTTACCCTGCTTTGCCCAGGTTGCCCCCTGCGCTTTTTTCCCTTACATGGTGGTTAAATATTAGTTCTGTTCATTACTGCCATGATTAAAGCTGACCTTGTATTCTCATGCCTAACCAAAACTCTTATAGACATTAAATTGTATTCCTGATCTGAATAAATTAGATGCACACATTCACTTTTTCTTCAAAGTTTACTGAAATGTGAGATGCCTATAGGCAAATATTGCTTCATAACAAGTTGATATTATGGCTAATGATAATTGTAGCGCAAACTGGGCATCGCCTATTACACCTCACTGCCCTGTTGAGCGTTGTGCCCATTAAGTTTTTTGGTGTATTACTATGCAAAAGCGTGCTTTGTTGGGTTTAATCAAATTATGAATATGATTACAGTGATGCAGCACAGCAGGCTTCATTTTATTTGGCTCTTGGTTTTGTTATAGCTACTGACAAACCCTGCAGTGCAGGTTTTTTTTTAGCTCCCCAGTAAGCCTGAGCCAGCCAAGTTTTGATTTCTGTCATAGATTTTCATTTACTCTAGAGGTCCCCTATGCAGTTGTACAGGCTAAATTTAGCTTAATTAGAATTTAAAAAGCAAAAAATAAATAAAAAATAAAATAAATAAATAATAATAATAATAATAATAATAATAATAATAATAATAATTTAAGAAATTATATGTGAATGCATTTACTGATTACTTTAGTGAAGTTATAAGGTGGTTGGAAAATAATTTACCAGCTGGGAAAGATGATCTTTGACCAGGTTACTATGAGATTTGGCAACTGATTAGCAGCTTGTTAGATCAAGCTGGATTTATTTCAGCATTGTTCTCTATAACATGGATTCAACTTTTTATGGTCATAGAACCTTTAAACAGTAAAATAAACTCAGATGTCACTGCAGATTTATTTCACAACCATTATTTAAATTAGTTTTTTTTTGAAGCCCTAAAATTTTCTATTTTTTTTTCTTTTTTTTACTAATAGAACATTAGACTGTCTAAATGTCTTAAATCAGGATTAAACCCCTTTAGTTCACAGCACCAAGCAGAATCCTAGCTAAAAAGAGCCCAGTCCTAAAACACATAGTAGTGATTTCTAGACATAATAACTGTCAAGATACGAACGGCACTGTCTACCCCAAAAAATCAACATTGATCTCTTTTAAATCAACAATGGAGTTAAGCAATGCTATGAACTGGCTCCAACTCTCTTGTCATTTCAAGACTCGCCAGCAATAGAAGAAGGAGTGGAGAGCTGTTTAACTTTTTAAAAAAAAATAAAGCTAAAGAGATGAAAATCCTGATTAGAGATCTGCTGTTTACAAAGAACATATCAACAGGATGGAAAATGGTCACTTCCATTTGGTGACGTGGCTTTCGACATCAAGCCTAAGTCATGGGAAGTTATGGAAATGGTCTGAACACACTGAGGGAGGCCTGCCCTCCAACATGCAACAACCTCAATTGACCAGAAGAAGGAAGAGTTGTGGAAGAAGAGAAGACGCAGATGGTGACAGATGTTAATTTCAAGCACCATTTTTTTTTTACCTGGAGGAGATGCAAATTTCTAGTATTGCATTTCTAAGATTGGACTGTACA
Source organism: Clarias laeviceps (assembly GCA_030014305.1). NCBI lineage: Eukaryota > Metazoa > Chordata > Actinopteri > Siluriformes > Clariidae > Clarias > Clarias laeviceps. The sequence goes on along the minus strand of JAQMYJ010000006.1, from coordinate 23,389,790 downwards.
GTCACCGGACTGACTAACCAGATACATTCATCATTGTCTTCCACGACAGAAGATGGCCAACAAAGTTCCTTTACTTAGATTGATACATAATGCACAGTAATATATTACTCAATGTTCAAATAGGAACTATATATATCATAAATAATAAGAATAATAGTTCTGACTCATTTTGGTCGATTAATTGGTATATGTTAAGTTAAAATGATGAGACTAGTTTGTAGAAATGGTTAAAAGATTAAAGCTAAAAATAATCTGATCATCTTTAATGTAATTAGTGAGATTATTTCAGGTTGAAGCTCATGTACATGGCTGTCCGTCTTTCTGTATGGCAGGATTCTCTGTCTAATTTATTAATACAAAGAAAGAATTTTTTTAAGGTTGAATATTTTATGCCTTGTTTAAGCTAAGTATGTTGTACTTCTTTTGTCATCAATACACTCCCTGTTTGATAATCGGAGAGAGAAAATCACAGTTGTGAAATCGAAAAAGTAGATCGGATAAAAATTAAGTTTTGTGTTACATTACATAACTTACATTATAACACTGCCATGATTAACACACTTCAGCACTGTTATTTCAGCAGTAAAAATATTAAGTAATTCCAGTAAAAATATTCAATTTAGCTTTTCTAATTAATTATCTATTGGTGCATTTGTTTACATTGAACATTGTAGTTCATTAGTAGCTTATTTTAAAGTAGACTTTTACTCACCATTCTAATTTCACTTATGGTGCAGGTTAAATTTCAGTCTAATATCTAAATACTGCAAAAGTTTCATTAAATTCTGTCTAGCGGTCGATTTATGACGCGTCCACAGATTGACGCATGTGCAGTATGCTGTCAAAACTTGAGGTTTATAATCTGGCACATAACTGTTCATAATGTCCTTTCTACTCAACATTTTAATTGAATTTATGCGCAGGTTTAACTTCAGACAAATACCTAAGGACTGTCATTAAATTCTGTCCAGACAGTTTTGCGTGATGCTGTGACAAAACATGGCTGGACAGACATACAGACAGAAATTTTTCTGAGACTGTCCTCCAATGTATGAAACGTAAAGACATAATTGAAAGATCAAATTCTGACTAATGTACAGACAAAACCGTTCGTTTATGACTATAGATGCCACAAACACAGCTGCAGGCTGCTTTATTAATTGTAGCCAAACTGTGGGAGATGGATTTATAGCATATTGCAAAATGATGCATAAAAAAATCATACTGATACTCATACATATATGTTTATATAGGCTAATATTTGTGGTTTTATCATAAACATTTGACTTAAGGAAACCATGCACAAAATATTATCTATCAGTTTGTACTAGTGTTTTATTCTTTAACAGAATTGATTTAACTCGTTTTGCAGTGAAAGGAATAAAATCTGGAATAAATAAAAAATATCAGAGAATATCGGAGTCTTTAGAGCTGTGAGAACTGATGAAATACAGTATGACCGGTGATGGTGATGATGTGTAATAATGAAGGGATTGCGTGTGTGTGTGTGTGTGTGTGCGTGTACTGTATGTGTGTGTGTGATCGTGGTGGTGGTGGTTTGGCTGCACTGCAGTGCTCTACAGATTTGGGAAGGTCGGCTCCACGGTGTGACGTCAGAAGGAGAAGCGGCCATTAGGGTTCGGAAGCAGCGCGTAAAAAGCCCGAGCATCAGTGCGCGCAGTCCGGACCGGACACGATGAACAAGAGAACGGGCTGATCCGCGGAACCCCGTCTCTGTTACCGAGAAGCGGCTTTGTTCCGCAGCAGCAGCGGACTGAAGCATGCCGCTGCAAGCCAAGAGGTAGCTATAAAGGAACAGAGAGAGAGAGAGAGAGAGAGAGGACAGGAGCAGGGGTTTAGGGACAGGAGCTGAACAAGGGGCCGGAGATCTCCGAGGACGCGCTCAGGACCGAGGACATCTCAGAATCCGTGCACAATCAGGGAAGTGTAGGGTTCTGTTCTGAAGGGAGAAGAGAGCACTAGACTGCGGCTTGGCTTCCACCTGAATGTTCATCTGCAGAAGAGATAATGGGAGCTTTAACCAGCAGACAGAACGCTGGAGTGGAGGAGCTGGACATCCCATCCAACTCAGTGTACAGATACCCACCCAAGAGCGGTAAAGAAAAGACCATGACTGTTACTTATTCATAGATTTAAATCTATTATTATAACATATAAACCTTACATATAGACATATACCCACACAAATACTGTATACTCTTTTTTTTAAAAATAATATTACTACTAATAATAATAATACATAGTAGTAGTAATCATCTTATATTATTAATAATTATATGTATGCAAATAATAAATAAAATAAAAATAAACCTACAGAACAATAGAATAAAAAAAAAAAACAATAGAATAGAATAAGCAATGCATTTATTATTATTATTATTATTATTATTATTATTATTATTAAGTAGTAAGAGTAATAATAATGATTAATAGTCATATAACTACATAAATATATTAATTATTATATGATATACTTCATTTTTAAAACTAATTTTGATGATCATAAAATATTTAAAACAATAAATAAAGCACATGTTAGTATTAGTGGCAGTACACTTGTAATCGTAAAATGGATTTAAAAAAAAAAAATCAAAATCAGATTTATTTTTGAAATCCAGTGTAATTTTTAATCATTATTAATATGTTATTCAATTATTAGCATCAGTGATTTTTATTGCTATTTTCTGTCATATGTGGCTGAACTAATTATTACATAATTGATTATTGTAACACAATCTTTATTATTATTATTAATATTATTATTATTGTAGATATAAAAAACAAACAAAGGAATGATACCAGTGTATATTTGGTTCAATTCTTACTCTGATAATCCACCAGAACTAATCAGATGGAGGTTACTCCCCACCATATGCCACCCCCTCGCCACACTGCACCGCACCGCACCACACCACACTCAGTCAGGTTGTCACAATTAGAGCGGACTGCTCTGTACCAGCTGCGTTTGACGGGAATCATTCCCTGACTTGGAAACCGTTCAGATATTCAGAAGTAACAGTCAGCACAGTGGTGGTGTGTCTTTTACCACTTTACCTTCAACTGTACGTCAGAGCATCTAAATGCTAGTGTCACTACCATACTGATTTCATGTAATTGCTGTTATTCATTGTTGTGACAGCAGTGTGCTGTCATGTCACATGTCAGTGTGAATGTGTGTGACTCATAGACCATTAGCTCACACACTATGTGAGAGATTGCATGGATACTGCATACTGTACTGGACTGCAGATTACTAATTTACATAAACCAAATAAAAGGTTCTGTCCCGTATTTTGTTAACTATTTTCAGCAGCAATTACTTCGCTCACGCATGATCTTAAATGGGATGTCAGGGCAATCTTGTGCATTAAACTACCAGCCTTGCTCCACTGGGGCGTGATCCATTTTACCTGCTCGTTCATCCGTCTCTTTGTTCTTCTCCATGACAGTTCATTCTTTATCCTCTATCTGTGCTGTCCTATGACTCAATTCCCTCTTCAGCTTCTCTGTGGCTGATTAAACAACAAATTGTTTCCCCCCAGGATAGTGCTGCTAAACCTATAAATCACATTCTAACTATGGTACAAAATATCTGTAATAATATTACTGCAAACCGACGTGTGCTTAATTCATTTAGTATTAAGCACACGTCAGTTTGCAGTAATATTCCCGGGGGAACATTTTTACATTGCAAAAGTCACTGCTATCTCAACCGATGTAGAATAACAGCATGAGAATTAGCAGATGGCGAAACAGGAATACCTACTCCGAATAATCCTATCAGCATATTATCTTTTGATTTCCTACACATGGTTTTGTTTCTTCAGAAAGTCTTGATTAAGGCTTATCACAAGCACAGCATGCAGTGTCAATAAATCTGTTCACATGTATTGTTCTCGTATCTCATTGTTATGCATTTGCATCACTTTCAATATATAGATAAATATTTAGTCAGAGAGGTTAACTGTCAAATGCAGTAAGAGCAAAGTATCAAAGTTTTGACACTGATTTTAAGTTGAGTATCACTTGTCATTTTAGCACTGCATACTATTTGGACTGGATTTGTTTTTCTGTATGTTATTTCCTAAAATTTATGTATAGTCTGTCTGTGCCAGTGTCCTCTCATTGATTTGTTTTCTGTCCTATTCCTATTTGTAAAGCTGCTTTGCAACAATGACTATTTTAAAAGTGCTATACAAATAGAAATGAATTGCATTGATTTTAATTGAATTGCATTGAATTTGTGTTCACCCGTTCTGTGAAAGGGGCTTTCCCAATTTCCCAAATATGATCCCAAAGTGGTATGATTCCGATTTTTGAGAGAGATTTGTCAGACTTTTTTGTCATATACAAGTTTGGGAGAAATCCTAAGCAGCACCAAAAACATTGATCATGGTCAAATTTTAACTTGATGGACTAAAAACCATCGTAGCAGCTTGTATGGTATTTAAAAGTGGATTGTATTAGTTTCTAGTCCAAAAACATCTCTAATTTCTTGTTTAGTCATGATGTGGACAATGGCTAAATTCACCCCTGTGCAATAAACATTTGACTAGTGCGTCCTTATAGATATTAAATTTATGACTAAATCCAATCCTGCAAACTTCTTCTTAGTCTTTCGGCTGTTCGCTTTCAGGGGTCGCCACAGCAAATCATCTAACTCCATTCTATGCATCCTTTTCTCTCTTACTACATCCATAAATCTCCTCTTTGGTCTTCCTCTAGACCTCCTGCCTGGAAGTTCCAACCTCAGCATCCTGCTACCAATATATTCACAATCTCTCCTCTGAACATGTCCAAACCACCTCAATCTCTGACTTTATCTCCAAAACATCTAACATGGGTTGTCCCTCTGATGGACTCATTCTTGATCCTATCCATCCTTGTCACTCCCAAAGAGAACCTCAACATCTTCAGCTCTGCTACCTCTAGCTCTGCCTCCTGGCTTTTCTTCAGTGCCACTGTCTCTAAGCCGTAGAGCATCGCTGGTCTCACCACTGTCTTGAACACCCTTCCTTTCATTCTCGCTGATACTCTTTTATCGCACAACACACCTGACACTTTTCTCCACCCGTTCCAACCTGCCTGCAGACGCCTCTTCAGATCTTTTCCACACTCTCCAACCCTGCAAACTAAACTAGTAACTAGAATAGTAACTACTTAATAGTATGCTGTAATAGATACTTCAAGTTTATCATGGAAGTGGAGGGCAGTTTCAAAACTTTAGGTAAAGGTATTTAAAACACCAGATATCCAGATTTGCTTAAACAGGTGAGAAATCATAGCAGTGCTTGACTTTGAGAATTCATAGCAAATTATGAGGTATAGTTGGTACTTTGAAGGTGCATTGATGTTTCCTGACAGTTTGGCATGGGTTTAGTGCGAATCATAGGTGGTTACAACTGTAAGTACGTCAGACTATATCCTAGCTAATGAAGGCCAGTTCAGTTTACCATTCTCAAGCAGAAAGTTAATGTCTGTAATGTTGGAAAGCCCCATTACTCTTTGACTAGTTAGTCTATGAATAACATGCTGTTTACTTGCTTATGTCTAAGCTTAGATTTTTCACAATTTTGTGCCATTAAACTTCTTGCCTTTACTATTCATTATTTTGAGACACGTAATAGACTACCCTCGTTTAACACTGATTGCCTGTATTTTGACTCCTGCTGTTAAAATCAGTGAATTCACCCTGATTAAACATGCACTTGCCTCAAGTGATGGGAATAACATGTTATCGTACAGTGTTAGTAACTAGTAAAGTAACTCATTACTTTTTAATATAGTAATGCAGCAATAGTAATGTCAGTAATTAGTAATAATAATATTAACATAAATAATAAGTAGCGCAAATGTCCATAAATCTTGTTACTATTAGGGAAGTCGTGGATCAAGCCTCTGCATTTTGGTGCACCATGTTGAAAGTAGACGGTTTTATTTTAAATTCTATAGTATGATCAAAGTCTCTCTATCATAGACATTTATTAATATATATATGCACTTTTTGTCTACTCTATGGTGACATCGTCACACGTAGTTTATTTTTTCGATTTGGCTCATAGTCGTAATTAGTAATGACTAATTACAAATGGAAAGTCGAAGTTCATTTAAACAATTTGTGTGCACAGAATTCTTTAAATGAATTACTAACGGCAGAAAAAACATTAATGTAAAATTTAATTATGTCTGCCAACTACAGCCTACTTAAGTAAAACTAATGCAACAATGTTAGATAGTAACTAGAATATAGTACTGTTATAGAAAGGAAATAAGTAAAAGTAACTTGCTATTTTATTAGCAACTAGCACATCATTTTTGCCAGTATTTATTTGGCGCCTCAAAATGATATAAATACTTAAATTATTGTCAAACTCTACATAAATTCCCAGCTCTGCATATGTTACCTGTAATAAATTGCCAACTTTTGCAGTTAAATAATTGTGCAGTTCCATATTGTGTTTTTTTATTTTTATGTGATTAATTGTGCAGCACTAATGTAGAGTTGTAGTACACTAACCAGTATCCTATACACCATACTCAGACATTCTGAGGTCCCTGAGGTTGTTTTAACTATAAAAAAAAGTGTATTTAGTTTGTATTTAATTAAATAATATTGAACTACTTAAAGGAAGAGATGGAGCTTTTTCTTATATTAAAATAAAATTACATCATCTTTTTCACAAATTACATCAAAGAATATTTTCGGGAAAATGTGTTGTTGCGACAGTGTGACGTTTGTGTGCAAATCAACCTTATTAACATTACATTTAAAAAATTAATCACTTGCTTAATTTTGGCCTGTTAGTATTTTTCATGAGTCTGATGTTTTTTTGTTGTTGTTGTTGTTCAGGAAGCTACTTCGCCAGCCATTTCATCATGGGAGGAGAAAAGTTTGATTCGACCCATCCTGAGGGTTACTTGTTTGGAGAGAACACAGATCTCAATTTCCTGGGAAACAGACCAATTACAGTAAGATGTCTAATAAAAGACAGCACAGTAGGGCGGTTCATCTGCAAAAGCTATAAAGCGCTAATAGACAGGAGGGAGACTGCAATACAGTTTAATAAGAATAAAAAGGTGGATATACATTGCAGTATTTCACTATCATGTGGGTAGAAACATTTCACCATGTAGGATTTTATCACCTGTTTTTCTGCACAATCTTGCTTCAGTGTTTTATTATTTAAGTCAGTAGATAAAGATGAAAATGTGAATCAGTACTGATTACAAAGATAATGGCTTCAGTAATATGATCTAGCCTTGACTACTTAGCTTTATGTTCATGTCAGTCCCATTGTTATGTACGGTTCTACCAGATTAACTTCAACACAGTTAACTGGGAGGAGCAAGTTGGAAAAATGCATCTGATTATTTCTCAGCTATGCTAAAAATAATTATGTGGTTTATTGGTACACTCTGTAAATTAGCAATCAATAATCTATCATTCATTTATGTATGTATAAAATAATGTAAGTCAGCAATTTATTTCAAATGTACACTACTCTAACTTCATATTACAAAACCCATTTGCACTAATTAACAAATATAATGTATTTCTAATATTCAAAGCTACTGTAACTACTAGTGCAATTTTAAGTGGGAAAGGACCTATTATAGACCATGCCAAATGATATGAGTAAGTGATCATTTAATCAGTCCCACATGCCAGGTCTGCAAATATCTGCATCTCTGGTGCACATTCCTGGACGGGGATTAAAATTACACTTAAATTAAATTGCCACTACTAACTCACTGTTCAAACTTCTTTTTTTTTTTTTTAAATGCTTTCTTGGATTATATACAGCGGAAAAAAGTATTGCTGATTTTACAAAATTCTTAATTAATGTCTTAATGATGTAATATTCGAATACAGTTATTTTTATATGCGTCTTTTTCACAGTTATATCACTCATACCAGTAATTTGTAAATAATTAAGTGGAGATAAAGTTAAAGGGAATATGAGTTTACAAAGGAAAATGAGGGCTGTATGATTAGGCAATTAAACCATCCATTGAAAAAGGGCAGCATATTTTAAATAAAGCTCTGTCTTCCTTTTGATACCTTTTAGGTATTACTGATATAATCAAAGTTAACATCATTACAGTAAGTGCTAATTATCAAATGGAAGCATTTCGTATACCCCGATCAGCCATAACATTAAAACCATTAACATTAAAACAAGGTTTTTGGTTCCTTTGATGTGGCTCTGGCCCCTCAGGGCGTGGCTTTGCAGGGCCTACAGTATGTATAAGGTTGTGATGTGGTGTCTGGCACCAGGACGTTGGCAGTGGATCCTTTGGGTGCTGTGGATTGTGGGGAAGGGCCTCCGTAGATCAGGCTTGTTTGTCCGCACATTCCTTGGGAGCTCAATCGGACTGGGATTTAGGGAGTTTGGAGGCTGGGGGTTCTGGTAGTGTTAACTTTTCCAATGATTTTTTTTTGAGACTTTTCTCTGAGATTTGACCGGACAGGGTGGCCTTGTGTGCCCTGTCACCAGTTTACTTGGTTTATAAGGTGATCGATATTGTTTAGTTCACCTGGCGGTAGTGTTTGTGGCTGTTGTTGGTAGTCTTTCACCTGCTTATGTCGAGGGGTCGCCACAGTGGACCATCAATCCGGACAACAACATAGGTTTTACACCGGTTGCTCTTCCTGGCGCACGCCTCCCATTTTATCCAGGCTTGGGACCAGCACTGCATCCAGCTTGAACATAGTGGGGCTTGAACCTGGATGTTCAGATCCCCAAAACAGCAACCTAGAGCCTTAGCCGCCTGAGTGTTATGGCTAATTGGTATATATTCTATGTTATTACTGATATATGAAAAGTATTAATATAATATGGGATAACTGCACTATAATAACTGATTGCACAATACCAGCTACCTTATATTGAATACACTCACTCACTCACTCATCTTCTATACCGTTTTATCCAGTATCCTATCCCAGGAGGCTTAGGGCACGAGGCGGGGTACACCCTGGACGGTGCCAATCCATCGCAGGGCACACACACATACTGTACACTCACACACCCATTCACACACTACGGGCAATTTGGGAACGCCAATTAGCCTAACCTGCATATCTTTGGACTGTGGGAGGAAACCGGAGTACACGGAGGAAACCCACCAAGCACAGGGAGAACATACAAACTCCATGCACACAGAGACGGGAATTGAGCCTGGCCAGGAATCGAAGCCGGACCCTGGAGGTGCAAGGCGACAGTGTTAACCACTACATCACCGTGCCGCCTATATTAAATACAGTAGATATTAATATAGTATAATGTTGGAGATTTCCAATATAATAACCTATTTTCACTACAGTTTTCTAATACAAGGAAGCTACTTATGCATGCAGTATATCATGTGAATATGAATTACATCTTTATAATTTATTTGCCAAAAATACCTGCTAGACTACCAGTAAAAAGTAATTACTATTACACTTTTATTACACTACAATACATGCCGAATTATAAATATAACATATAACATGATATGTACTAAGCAAACAGCATTATAGTTAATTAAATTCATCCCTATAATAAAAACGGATCTGTTTTAAATGCCTAAACATTTAGTGTTATGTAAAGAAGGAATTTATTTATTTATTTAATTCTGCCTGTTTGACCTTGAAATGTGAGTTTACTGCCCCCATCGGGATTTAGCATACTGTAAATTGACATACCCGTGATATTAAACCTAGGATGCTTAATTCTCTACCTCAAGTTGATACTAGATTGTACAGTACTTCTCTTTAATATCATTTAAGATATATACACTGATATATCATTTATAGAGTTTGTTAGTTACCTTGGATTGAAATGTTTGATTTGAGTCGCATTCAGTCTGTGCTTTCGGGGGGCTAATGTTGGAGACAGGCAGCGAGACAGGACAGGTCCTGACCTAAAAGTACACACAAGCTCATTGCCTTTACCATTAAATTTGTCAAATGCACAGTCATAGATAAGCTTAGTCATAAATCATATTAAAATATGACATAAATCCATTGTGCAAAACAATTCTATAATTCATTATTCAGGTTTTTATTAGTCATTTCTTCTGTTTGAACAGGGAAGATGGATGAAAATGTGCATTAATATAATGCACAATATAATATGTGTATTTTAAACTACAGGATACAGGATGTAAACCCAATGCTTTTCCAAAAAGGTTGTCAAGTTTTGTCAAAGTCTGTACATTCTGTACTTCTACGTGCCATAAAAGTGAGGAACATGAGAATGAAACCTTATGATTGCAGGTTTAACAGAAGCAAGACTGTGAAGGAACATTAAAAGCAAAGCGACAATTACTGTATACCTAACTGTGCTAACACTATAACAAGACAAAAAAGGGTTTAAGCAAAAAATCCAGGCAAGTGGCCAAGACAGAACTGGAGCAGGGGCTGGAGGAAAAATAAAACCTAGATACAAAGATTTTATATCTTCCTGCAAGAAATGTGATTGGAAAAAAAAAATCACAAATGGAGATCTTTTTAAATACTTGAGGAAGTTGCATTGTAAAAAAAAAAAGTTGCATTTCCATAGATACAATATGACAAGAACTGGTTAGTGAGACTCGTCATAAAAAAAGTTTCAGTTTGTTTGCGAGTATAAAAATTAGACTTTGGAGTGATGGATAAAGGTCATGTGACCAGACGAGGCCAGATTGAGCCTGTTCCAGAGTGATGGGCGTGTCAGGGTAAGAAGGGAAGCACAGGAAGTGATGCACCCATCATGCATAGTGTCCACTGTACAATGTACAAGCCTCTGGAGACAGTGTTATGATCTGGGGTTGCTTCAGTTGCTCAGGTCGAGACTCAACAACGTTATGAGGCAATAAAATAAAGTCAGCTGACGACCTGAACTTAAGTTTAGTTTGAAGGACAATAAAAATAACTGTACACTACTGGGAACGTAGTGTACAGTGTACTGACTTTGGGAACTTAAAGGAGCTATATTTACTGATTATATACATTTAGTAAATTCATGTTTTGACATCTCCATGGTGGTGACAAGTGAACGTACTGTTGAATACTCGGTGATAGTAGAATACTAGTCTCTGTACTCTAGCCTTTCTTTAATTCTGTTAGGATACTTAAGCAGTTCCTATCCTGTTTTAACGATTCTTTTTCGACTCGTCTTTAGTTCCCTTATACCGCCCCACCACCTCACGAGCCGGTGAAGACCCTCCGAAGTCTCGTCAACATCCGAAAAGATACTCTTCGACTGGTCAGGTGGGACCTCCATCCAGACAACACATTTTATGCAGTTGTAAAGTTAACCTCTTTTGGCGAGTCCAAAACACTAAGATTCTATTTCCAGATGTAGCGAAGACATGAAGCTGCCCGGGCATGAGGTCGGAAAGAGCCGCAGTTGCTACAACATTGAGTTTACCTTCGATGCTGATACACCAGTCGCCATCACTATTTACTACCAAGCCATTGAGGAGTTCCACAATGGTGTACCAGTGTGAGTGAAATGCATACAGGGTAAAAAAAAATAAAATATCTACAGCTAATAACACCAGTCTAAATATACTGTGTTTACCAAAAAATGTGGAGACCTGGTTGTGACATGTAAGGACTGTTCACTGATGCTCAGATGTCAGATGGATTGGGTATAATAAGAGTCTGATGTTTGGTGCTTTGGGTTGAAGCTCTCTGCTTGTTGTACTGTATATTTGCAGATACCTGCCACAGGACAGCTCTCTGAAATCGGAGACGGTGCATTTTAAGAGAGGCGTCTGCCAACAGTTCTGCTTGCCCTCGCATTCTGTCAATTTGTCTGAGTGGTCAGATGAGGAGGTAAGGTTTTTATCAAAAATACTTTGGGTTAGGTGTGTCTATGTGTAAGGATCGTTTTCACACTTGGGTCTGTGTCCATTTGGACTGACTTGATTACGTTGCCTTATGTTTGGAATGCTTTAAAAATACAGTATAATGTACAAGTGCCATCAAATTGGCATTGTCAAGTCAATGGAAATGTTTAAAGCTGTCGGTTACTGAGTTACTGATTGGAAGGTCGGGGGTTCGAGCCCCAGCAACGGCATTCAGTGCTATTTTAATATGGTTCACGAAGTTGTTTTCCAATTAATTTTTTTTTCAAGATGGCCAAACTTGCTAAACTATCAGAAGAGTCAATTTACAACCAGTCAGTGTGATCGTTAAGGCGTGCATGTCCTCTGGCTTTTAAATTCAAAGCACAGTATTACAATATTTAGTCATTTTGTAGAATCCAATCAAAGCACAGAGCTTTTTAATACACTCACAAATGCACACAAAGTGTGTGTAGTGACACAAGAGTGTTATCTTTCAGCTTTTATTCGACGTGGATAAAGAAGTTTTCCCCATGGTGATTCAGGCCGTGGTGGATGAGGGAGACGGTGAGTCGAGTCATTTCCAATTATCTTTATATTATTGATTCTCTTTTGCACACGCATTACTTTTTCAGTTTGTTTGTTCATGTTTCTACAGAACATCTAGGACACGCTCACATTCTTCTTGCCACCTTTGAGAAGGTACGTGTGATTTATAGTTCACAGTAATGTTAGTGTCAACAGAATGAAATAAGTTAAGCGGGTGCAATGACTTGTACCTTTCCTCTTTTAATAGCACATGGATGGCACCTACTGTGTCAAACCTCTGAAGCAGAAGCAAGTGGTAAGAGCCCTGACTATGTAATTATTTTAATTATATGTCATTACATACTGTATATAAACATCTACACTGTTTTGTACAGCAGGTAATATATACATTGTGATTTGTTCACTGGCCTAACGCAATTGGAAGCTTAGTTTTTCAACAGTTTTTCAACAAAACAAGATAACCTAATTTTTGTGCCTTTAAGAATAACTTTTTTTTTTTCAAATGAAGCAAGAAGTGTTGCAAACTGATATAGAATATTTTGTGCTTTTTGCCTTTCAGTCATAGTGTGTTAAAAAGCACAAATGCCAAAAAATGTCAAAATTGTTTTGTTTATATACAGTAAGCACAAATATTTTGTGATCTTTCAAAAAAAGACAACTTAACCACCCACAGTTTTGGCACAATGGATAAACCAGTGTGTGGTTGTGTTTGTGGTTATTTAAGAATACAATTTAGTACCAGTAATATGTTGGTTGAGGTTTAATAAAAAATCTAGATGCTTTGAGTTAGATTTTGTAGTGAGTCAAAGTAGTGGCAGCAAATAAGCACACAAAACCTTTTTAATTACAAAGATTGTGGACGATCATGATAACCATTATAAGCAATACAAAAAGTTCAGTTTACATCATCAGCCTGTTTCACTACCAGTTTTAGTTTCAAGGCACTGAGCTAGTTATCGGAAGGTTGGTGGTTCGAGCCCCAGCTCCATCAGGTTGCTGGTGTTTGGCCCATTAGGAAGACCTTTAACCCTGTCTACTCCAGTGGCACTGTATCCTGGCTAACCCTGTGCTCTGACCCAACTGGGATATGCAAAGAAAGAATTTCAGTGTGCAGTAATTTATAGGTTACAAATAAAGGCTTAACTTATTTTCTTACAAGCATGTTTCTTATTAAATCAGCTTTTGCAAGCCTTGGAACGCATTTAAATGACTTGTAGCAGCTGCTGTGTTGCACAGAAAGTATCATGCTTTGCCCAAAACGTGGGAGTGTAAAGCTTCTAAAAATTGAACGTTTTGTTATTGACAACCTTATGTGTCAGAGAATAATAATTTGCCAAATCAGAAAAATTGTGTTTATAGCGTTTTGCTGTCAAACTGCTAATAGATGTTTTAAAAATGATGCGCTTCAACAATTGCATGGAATGCAAAACCAGAAATACAGCAGTCACCAGTCTACTGAATATTACCAAGTACAAAAATTAGAGGCCAAATGACTTAAAACAGTTAAGTTATTAAAATGATGACTTATTATCACTGTGGAGAAGTCCTACATAAGGTCCCACTCAAAGCCATTTTTATTTCAATATTCAAGATATGGTTTAAAAAATGACACAATAATTGGACTGCAATAAATAATAATATTGGTTTGGACAGTTTTATATTAAGGTTGGGTAATAAACTACACTTTATGGCCAAAAATTAATATGACCATCACACCCATTTTCCTGTGGTTCTTTACCTTAAGAAACTTACAATTTTCCTTTACTGGAACTAAGATGCCCAAACTTCTTAGCAAACTCTATGAAGACATGTTGTGTTAAAGCTGGAGTGGAAGAACTCGAGTGTCCTGCACAGAGCCCTGACTGAACTCAACCTCACTGTACACCTTAGGGATAGGGAACATATCATTGGATCTTCCTCACCCAGCATCAGTGCCTGATCTCACTAGTGCTCTTGTAGCTGAACGAACACAAATCCTCATTGAGGTTGAGGTCAGAGCTCTGTGTGCAGACCAGTCAAGTTCTTCCACACTGAACTCATGAAACCATGTCTTTATAGGCCTTGCTTTGTGCACTGAGGCGGAGTCATGTTAAAATATAAAAAGGGTCTTCTGCAAGTTGTTGCCACAAATTTGGAAGCATAGCATTTTCCAAGATGTCTTGATTTCCTGAATCATTAGATTGGCCTTTATTGGGGACAAGGGGCCCGACTGAAACACATGAGTCCAATAATTAACAAGATTTGGCTATATAGTGCATATTTTTTTGTTGTTACTAATAGAATACAGGCATTCTAGGCATGTTTTTACATTCTGATAGAAATGTTTTGATGCTGTTTCAGGTGGATGGTGTTAGTTACCTACTTCAGGAGATTTATGGCATAGAAAACAAATATAACAGCCAGGAATCTAAAGTAAGTAATTCTTTGGGAAATTGATCATTTTGTGAAAGCAATAATATTTGATAACATCATCACTTGGTGTTTCTAGTACATTGTTGTTTCCAATACATACAGTAGTGTTTGTTCTGCTTAGTTTTTCAACCTATTAATTTTATTCGTATATTATCACTACCTCTTACTATGTGAAATTTGGTCTGTGGTCCAACAGGCAGCTGATGATGAGATCAGCGATAACAGTGCGGAGTGTGTGGTGTGTCTGTCTGATGTGCGCGACACGCTCATCCTTCCATGCAGACACCTGTGCTTGTGCAACGCCTGCGCAGACACCCTGCGATACCAAGCCAATTGCTGCCCGATCTGCCGACTGCGTAAGGACACATCTCCATCACACAATTACAGGATATTCGGTCTAATTTAAGTCAAACCTCTAAACTAGCCCTTCTTTATGCACATATAATATAAAACCCTAACTTTTCGTTATTCGATGCTTTCCACAGCATTTCGAGCTCTGCTGCAGATCCGAGCTTTGAGGAGGAAGTTAAGCCCTGTATCCACTACCGGCTTCAATCCAGCCATCACTTCCCAGTCCTCAGACTCTGAGGAGCATTCGGTACTCGAGCAAACCTGCACTGCATCTCTGAAAGCACTGCATCAAAACATACCTTACATTTCAAACCCCAGTTAATGCTGTTACCTAAATACACTCACTGACTCATTGTGGCATACTCGGAGACTCAATCTTATTTTACAGCAGTCTGTTACACAAGGTCAGTCAGCTCCAGAATTTTTAGCACCCAAGAGAATCTGAAGGAATAATCCACCACTATTCTATAACAAGCTGTTACTTGGAATAGATGCAGGTACAAACCTGAGAGCAGCAATGCACAATAAAACATGATCTGAAGTTACAATCACCAAGCATATTTGTAACTGTGTATCTATAATTTGAATGAATAATTTATGGATTATGATCAGGCGTGACCAAAGGAGCTTGTAATGTTGTGTATGGAGAAGCGATGAACCTTGCTGGACATTCCAGGAATACTCTCGGTGTTGCGTTTCTTTCCAGAAGAGAGACACATCATCAAATATTAACACTATAGCATGTCAATACGTTTTTCAACATCTGAGAAACAGCACTCAAGAAACACAAGATGCAAATTTTATGAATACAAAAAAAAAAAAAAAAGATTCAAATATATTATAAACACGGAACATTATTTATTTTGCTCATTTTTATGATGAGTGCCAATAATTCTGGAGTAGACTCGATATTTACAGTGGACACATTTTGTGGCTAAAATGACATGCATGTGGTGCTGATTTTATGGATTAAATCAGGAGAACTATCATGCATGAAAACGTCTTCATCTAATAATGCTAATAATGAAGATAGTATATTTAAAAACACATTTTAAACCTGTATGGCTAACTATAAATCTAAAATACTGTTCTGGTCAAAGAGGTATCGATTACAATAAACAGGACGTGGGGTAGGTGTGGTGAGAGTATGTGTATGTTACAGCTGCTGCTGATGTTCCCCTGTTTCAGGCAGCTGAAAATGTTCCCCAGGGATTCGAGGCAGTGTCTCTTTTAGAGGCTCTAAACGGCCCACTCAATCCTTCACCACGCGCTCCTGCACTGCACGGCCTGACAAAAGCTCACATCTCTGGAACTCTGCCTGCGTACGGCACTTCGAGCCATCACACAGCCACACACTCACTTTCTCACTTAGAGCACTCCATAACCTCCAGCCAAGGCCTCAAGGTCAAGAAGAGCAGCTCCAAGTGAGTGACCGTGCCATGGGAGCGCCCTCCATCTATCTCCCCATCCTTCCGTCCATTTATATGTCTGTCTGTCTGTCTCTCTGAACAAATGTTTGTCTAATGTCTGAACAAATGTTTGTCTAATGTCTGTCTGTCTGTATTGTTGTCTACTCTGTTCTTCTATCTATTTTCTACCCTCTGATATCTCTCTGTCTATCTGTGTCTCTCTCTCTGGGTGTCTAACTTTCAGTCTATCTCCCTATTTGACTGTCTGTATATTTCTTGGTCTGTTTCTGTCTGCCTGTCTAGTTATTTATCTACCTACCTATCTATTTTGCTGTTTGTCTTTCCACATGTCTGTCTATCTATCTATCTATCTATCTATCTATCTATCTATCTATCCTGTATATGTCATGTCCATGTCTATCAGCTTCCTGATCTATTTTTATGTATCTATGTATGTGATTCTATTAATTTTCTATGTTTCTGCCTGTCTGTCTGTCTGCCCGTCTGTCTGTCAATCTTATTCTAAAATGATCGATCTGTGGCTCCTCTAGGTCTCTCTCTCAGAATTCCCAGAACTCCTCAGTGCTGCCTGAGGAGGAGGATGAGAAATCGTGCAGTGAGTCAGAGGCTCAGGTGTGCAGGAGGAAACTGCCGGTGGACCAGCAGGAGGTACTGAACTGAAGTGGTGCACAAGAGGAATGAAATCTTTTCCTTTTCCTTGCGAACACTGACGTGATGTTTGTGGGCTTTAGCTGTGTTATTTTTATTACTTCAGTGTGGCATGACCCCTGAGAGCGACAACCTCACCCTGTCCTCATGTGGAGCGATAGAGCAGTCCTCATGTAGCGGCACGCCGCTGTCCTCGACCATCACCTCGCCTGAAGGTAGAATCAAACACAGTTCAAAAATTCCACAGAATAAATAATGTTACACACATACACACACACACTAACCTCCCTTTACCCTCACACCATCTCTGCTTTCTCCAACAGACCCAGTGAGCAGCAGTTTGGCCCAGTCTGTCATGTCTATGGCATCTTCACAGAGTCAGAACTCTCGCATCAGCACCGACACGCTTTCCTCCATGTCTGGCTCCTACCTGCTGGGCGCTGAGGGGGATGAACACCACCAGAACACGCCTGAGAGCCGGCCATCCTCCCAGCAGGAGAGCGAGGTGAGACTCGATGTTCCATCAAGTCAAGACCAAAAGTATTGGATTGAGAAGGGCAATACCCTGATGCCATACCCTGATGACATTTAGGGTTGAGGTCAAATTATAGACATCTAGTTATATTCACTTGGTGTTTCTAGTATACCATCTATCTTAGATACATTCCTGATTGTTCTATTGTCCATTCCCAGTGCTTTTGCAGTGGCATTGATTGTTTTCTTTACAGATAGCTCTCGGGTCTGGAACACAAATGCAGTCTTCATAGGCAAAACTCAAGGCTCAAACAAGAGGAGGGCTATTAATTGTTTAAACAATCACACTAACAGGGCACATCTGGGCAAGAAGTAACACCTAACAGGTGTAATGTTTGTTCCAATATTTTTAGTCCATTTAAAAATTGTGGGGAGAAAGTTTCAAATTCAAAATCAAATTTTATTTGTCACATACACAGTCATACACAGTACAATATGCAGTGAAATGATTATACGACCGCCCGTGACCTTAAAAATAAAAGCTTATTAATAGTAAATAAATATGAATAAAAAAGAAATACAGTAGAAAATAAATTTAACTAGGAAAAAATAAAAATATTCTGTACAATATAGAAAATATAGAAATTTGAGTGTAAATAAAAAAACTGACTGGGGGGTGTGCAAATATGAAAGTGTCTTATTAAAGTGACTTTAGTGCAATGATTAAAGAAATGAAATCTAAATATGTAAGTGTGCATGAATGTGCAGGTGTCTATAAGTGTCCATGAATGTCCAGGATGAGTGCAAAAAGACAATGTCATAATTGTGCTATAATAATAATATATAATAATATGTTTAAAAATGGTTTATTCCTGTGTGATTTTACTACTGGTAAATATCAGGAAATGGAAACTGAAATTCTCATCTACCTTATCTTTTAAGGTATACAGGTAGTCCCTGACTGATCCACAGATATGAATGGACCTCGGTTCTTTGAACATTCGTAGATGTGAACAAATCACAGAAGTAGCTCACGTGTATTGTACAAAAAATAAACACTGCAGCGCACAAGATACCAATATTTACAATTATATACAATATTTTCAGTAAATAGTAATATATACTGTAAGTAAATATATAAAAGGTCTAAAGTCCGGTATATTGTATGTGTGTGTGTGGGGGTGCTGGAGAAATGAGTCGGACAGTTCAGACAGTGAGTTCCCAGTCCAATACATTGCACCTGACACGTCTGGGATTCCCCTCGCTATTTAAAGGTGCAGAGGCACAGGTGCATTTGGCATTGAGATTCATTTCCTTGTTTTTGGCCACATGATGAGGGGACAGAGGTTTAGTTATGTGGATTGGTATGCTTTACATTGTATTTTTGTGTCAAAGGCCTATAAGTTTCACTTTGTTGGACTAAAGAACAAATCTGACTTACGAACGTGCTCCCAGAGCAGAACTCGTTCATACGTCGGGGACTACCTGTAAACATAAAGGGAGGGGCCTTGAAAACAATTGTCTGTTAAACAGAAATTATTCTATTTCCATTTCATGGGCAGAAAACCCCAAGTGAATCGCATGACCATAGATTCATGGTAGCGGTGGTTGAAGAGCAAGATTCAGAGGTGAGGTCCAAATTGACTCTCATTATGCAGTGATATAAAGTTTATAGGATATCAGCTCTGAACTTAACAGTGTGTTTATCTTCCTTAGGGAAATGATGTCACTGAGGAGGACTGTGCATCTCCTACTAAAGACCAGGGTAAACCTAAACACTGCTTGAGACTGATTTATATTCATGAATCAAGATCCAGTTGTGCATAATGACCGAGGGAGAGAGAGAGAGCGAGAGAGAGAGAGCGAGCATCATATTGCTAGCCCATTCTTCATAAAACACAGTTTTTTGTGCACCCATTCAAAAATTTAGAGGTGTGGCCTGAGATAAGAGCTTAATCACCCCTCTGTGTGATTCACTGCATGTGTTGCACGTGTTCATCACTCAAGCATGTGCTGATGGATTTTATTTGTTACACACTAGTGCGTTAATTCGTGTGTTAGGTACTACAAATCATGCATGCAAAAGGTGTGTGTTGCAGGAGATTTTACTACTGGTAAATATCAGGTGGATTGGTATGCTTTACATTGTATATTTGTGTCAAAGGCCTATAAGTCTCACTTTGTTGGACTAAAGAACAAATCTGATTTACGAACGTGCTCCCAGAGCAGAACTCGTTCATACGTCGGGGACTACCTGTAAACAGGTAACCCTAACCCTTGCATAATCGATCCAGTGCATAGCTGAGATACAAACACAACTGTTATTGTATTTTAATGGAAGCTATATAGTTTGTTGTCTTGTAAAAAAAAATATGTTGCATATACAGTATGAATTACAGTATATTATGGCAAATATCTTTTTATAGCTCACCAATTCTACTTTGTATATGTTTTAACAATGTACGTCGTAGATGTCTCCAAAATGTGTCTTTTAATTTTCCAGCTGAAATACAACTCAAATCCTGTTTTTCTTTATGGCTACATTCACATTCAGATTTTTTTGGTCACATCAGATTCACATTCATAAATACAAGTCACAATGACATCCTTATTGTTCAGTGACATAAAAGTTCAAACACAACTAAGAAAGCATTAGCAGTTAGCCATTAACCATAGCTCTTAAAAAACAGAGGGATAAATAGTCAGAACAGATCCACACTTGAAGACTCGGAATTGTCCCTCTTTTAAAAACCAGTCTGATGTGACACATGTACAAGTTTCCGGAGAGCTGTGACATAAACATTTCCATCGTAAATAAACCATGGCCACTGCTTGCTCACTATAAATGCGGCGTGTCCAAGTTGATTTATTTTTCAAGACACATTTTTTTGTGGACTTGGAACCTTCTTTCTGTAGTTGTGGAAAGCGTCATGACATTTTAATCGCACCACCTGGAGCACTTATTGACTGTAATGGTCAATACAGATACAGAACAGCAGAGAGCTTGTAAGCTTGCTGAGAGGGTTTTGTCTTCCCTCCTAAATGTCACTTCTGTGTAGAGTATGAATTGACAACTTGTACAGCTTTTTTCAAATTGCTACTCATTTGAGATCACAGAAGAGCCAAACACACTAGAAGGAAAGTGGGTACTGGCTTCTTCTGCATGCAAGAGCTCAGACAAGCCCATCATTGGGTAGTGTTGCTGTGATAGATGAAAAAAATAAAAATAACCCTGTCCCTCTCACATGGACAGTTTGGACAGCTATGCTCTTTTGGCTTGCTGGCCACAAATAGCAGTGACATCACAGACTTGAGGTCACAGTCTCTCAACTATAAGGCAAACACTAAGACTGTTACACCAGTTGAGAGCCCAGAAAAACCAACACCAACCAAGACCAGACAGAATCGCATGATGTGCCTTTATGTATTAGTCTGCCTGCTTTCTAACTCTTATGTGGGGCCGTTCTGTTATTGCATGCCTATCTTGTATGATTAAAAAAAAACACAACTTAATATGGATTTCTGTATTGATATGTGAACCATTAAGGCTGCATGTGCTTCAATACTATCATTTTCCTGCTACATTTTCCAATTTAGTGCAGATTGCCATTGCTCTGGTGATTCCCATCCCTAGTCATAAATATACAACATTTTCCCCAAAAAATCTTATACATTTATAGATTTTCTATATACAGCAATGAAATAGGCAATAATTAATGGCTATAGAGCTTGTATTATCACAGGAGTCATGATGAAAAGAGTCTCTAAATGGACATTTCCCAGTATTTCCAGTGTCGATGGTACAGGGATCGACATGCAACATAAAACAAAGATGGCCGACCACTTGACTGTTCAGGAGTGAGCTAAGATTGCAGCACACTATGAAGTGTGGAATTTCATCGTATTGAATGCAACACTGTGTCCGGAGACAATAAAAAATTGCCAGATTGTGCAATCCATCCCGGGCCGTTTAAGGAAACTGGTTGACGGGACTTTGAAATTTAAAATTTGCTTTTATTTTCCTATGTAATAAAGTACATGTAAATTGTACATGTAATTTGTTTCAATAAATTTGTATTAGAAATATAGAATTTATTAAAAATTTTAATGCCTAGATACGTTCCATCCACCCAGTATTACTACATAATTAATCAATCTATACTTATTATAATGAGGCTGAGCCCACATACTGTATTACCAAAAACATTTTTATAATGAGTTAGTCATTAACATACAAAGAAAATATTATGCTGTTACATTGTACCCTATTGTTTTGTGCTTGTATACTATACAAAGACTCTCCCCTTGGTACTATAGTCCTGCAAGCTTGTTCTCAGCTTGTTTTCAGTACCTGTTTTGGATCATTTTATATCGTCATCTACCTTTAAGGCTCAACATTTTCACTGCTGTTTCCAGCGGTTAGATTCAGATATTTTCAAAAATGGCAGCAATATGTATACAGGGAGCATTTCTCATATTCAGAGTTGGGTACTTAAGTGGATTTTATAGGCGTGACACTTTTCCGAATGCATCATATGGTGGCAGATTTTTTGACACAGTTTAAAATAAAAAAGATAAAACTACTGACACCCCTAAGGACTATTTAAAGTAAACACAGTTCGTCAAATTTATAAACAGTAACTATGGCATTAAATATGAGGTTGTACATAAGAAAAATGTCTTTTGTAACACATTAATATGAATACAAAAACGTTTAACGAGAAGTGTAATGTACATGAATACAATTGATTACAAGATCCCCAAAGTAAAATTGTTGCAAGTGCTGCATTTATATACACAAAATCTTTTCTGATCATGTAATATGTAAGGTTTATTTATAACTACAGTATATATAAGTGGATTTATAGGCGTGACATTTTGCAAATGACCTGCGTATAGTTCACATCTCCCAGATTTTCCTTGAATAGACATGTCTGTGAGATGAATTCACAACGAACAGACAATGCAGGCTAAAGAAGGAAACAGAGTTTTTATATATAATATAATATGATATAAATTCTTAGTAGACATCATGTCTAATTTTATGATACTACAAACAGAGACCCATGAATGCATCTGTTATCACACGCTAGGATCCTGCATGTTGTCGCTTTATCCGCATCCCCATCCCCACCCTACACTCTGCCGTGCTCCACTGTGCCTCTGGCTGCTCTGTTTGACCTCTGACCTCGCTTGCAGGTGGGCGCAGGAGGAGTGAGGTGCCTTGTCCAGAGTTTGACAATAACAATCAGGGGCGGTCTGACACCCACTGTGTGACAGGCCTGGACAATGAACAGGCTCCTGATGGCCAATTCGCTGGTGAGTGGCAACGTTCGTGACAGGACAGGCTGGAGTGAGCTCTTGTAACTGAACATGACGATTCTAAAAGGAGAGCCAGGAGATCATTTCTCCATCATGTGCCAGTTCCTATGTGCTTTGCATTTCATTTCTTTATTTCATCAGTCTCTTGCTTACATCATCATCATTCAGTACGAAACTAACACACTGCTGAGCAAAAAAAAAACAAAAAAACAGTAGCATTTAACAATTGTGAGCTGATTTAACCTAATTAAGAAATATTAAGATTCCAAGAATTACGTCATAATATATTTTACTGAAATGATCAACAACAACCAAAAAAAAAAAAAAAGGATTTTGGTTAGATTGTGGTCTAATTGGGCAACTGCAAAAGTATTAGCACCCTCACAAAAGATGACGCACAAACAGCTTCATACAGTACAGGACAGGACAGTAAGCCAGTTTCATGTCAAAAACAATGTACTGGCAGCCCTATAGGAAATTTAAAGTAAATTGTACAATCACTTTTGTAAGACATTAATATGAATTAAATAATAACTAGCAGTGGAAACAAGATTCCCAAAGTAAAATTGTGCAAATTATAAACAAACACAAAATCTTTTCTGATCATATAACCTTTAAGGGTTATTTAGAACCATATAATTTATGGTTCCATTTAGTTTTTACAGCAACTATTTACAGTCGTTCCCTCACCAGCCTCTCTTTTTGGTCTGTCTGGAAGCTAAGATAAAAGTAGTGCAGCTTATTATTAAAAAAGCCTTTCTTGTTGAGAAACACTTAAACCAGCTGTGACACTGGAGATGCTACTGTAAATAAACCTCTCCTTACATAAGATGTCACCAGATCGATAACTACACATGGTTAACTAACCTGATTATGTGGCGCGTCCACCATACAGGTCCCTATGAATTAGCAAACACCATAGAAAGTAGTGGTATTTAATCAACACCTTCAGATCACTCAAGATTTCAACAGACCTGTGGTTTAAGTCACATTTAATGTCTTAATATTTCTTTCCATTTTGGAAATAGCTTCATATATTTATACGGCTTACAGTCCACCCTGTGCACACCTCAGTCTTTTGTCATCTCTGTACATCTCAGCCTCTCTCTCTTAGTCCAACTTCTTTTTTGTGTGTGTGAATGTCTGATTGAAATGCTTGTTGTGCTGTAAATGTGTTTGTTCTTTCTTTGTGTGTTTGCATTTTTCCTTTCATCACCCCATCTTCCTTTCTCTCTCTCTCTCTCTCTCTCTCTCTCTTTCTTTTTCTCTCCCTGGATGTCTGTGGAATGGACAGATGAGGACTCGTACCCTGTTCCCGTTGAGGATTAGGTATGGGTGCACGGCAAGGGACCTAGTTTGATCACATTAGACATACTAGTTACAATAGATACACTATACAGTACTGTGCAGAAGACTGAGCTTTTGATCCTCGCTTTTTTCTTTATATTTGGCTTCCAAAGAGACAGACTTACTTGAAGACCTTTTTAATGTAGTCTTTAGGAATCGTTTAAGGCTTCCAGGCTCCCTGAAGGACTTTTTTGTCTCTCATTTTCAGTCCAGTCCCTGAACACTTTCAGAGGAATGTTTTTTTGTTGTTGTTTGTTAAGCCACACAGTGACCTATGAATCACTCAAGCATAAAAAAAAAAATCTAACATACGGCATGAACCAGTGAGAAACAGGTGCAGATGCTGACAGATAATCAGGCCGTGATATGTTTGCTGGTGATGCTGAATGATGAGTGGTTGAGACAGACAAGAGGTTGCTGCTGAGGTTGTTACGCAAACTTTAATTTCAAGAAATGAGCAGGGACTCCAAACTTTTGCACAGAACTGTATGTATTACATGAGTTTAAAAAGAGACAAAGGTCTAGAAAACCTTGAAGGTCTAAAGGATCTGGATTTCATAAAATCTTCAGTGTAACAAAAACATGTCAGACACATTGCTTTTTCCAGCCTTTTAGGGATGTATTAAAGCTGTTATTATTATTTTTGAAGAATACAATATTGTTAGGAAAGCCCGGAGTATGAGCTGATCCCTTATACTGAACCAATATTTTGTTTTTTAAAGTCTTCTAAAAAAGTCTTTCACCATTTACATAAAGGGCGATGAATAATAATGGGTTACTTTGCATTAAAAGTAGAAAGTTCTGCATAGAAAGTTCTGATTATGTGTTACCTAAGAGCATGTTTCAGATACAGTGACAAAGTAAAGGAACAGAAAAAAAAGTCATTCTAAGGGGGTATGCTGTGGGGGGACTTATTTGTTTTGACACCATGTTTTGGTTCCACTTGTCCCTTAGCATGAATCATTACTGGCAATCAACGCAATAGTTCTTCTGACTCGACACCTTTATCCTATCAGGTCTATCCTGTTTGGAGTGTATCCACTGGGCAGAAAGGTAACCTGAAAGGTTTGATAAGGATAAAAAAATGACGTGTTTTATACATCATGCACTTCAAATTCACTATATCTCACCTCAGTTGTAGCAGAAAAGTGATGTTCCAGATAGCACTCTCCACCATCATCGTCATCATCAAAACAGCAGCTGAGGGAAATTAATTTGGATGAATGGTGTTAAATACCCCAATACACTTCCAGAACTGGTTCCATTGGAGACGTTTTGGAGGCGTGTGGTGGCACAGGACCCTACTAACACACTTCATGTTGGTTTTTCCTTTAATTTGTCACCCATTTGTACTTTCTGAAAGTTGTCCTGTTGGGTTTATAGACAGTAGATAAGGGGTGTTCAAGTCAAAGCAGGACTTTTGATTGTGCAGTAGGTATGAGAGTTAAAACTCACATTATTTCTTTATATAATCTCCGGCTACACTAATGCACGTATCCCAGTGTTTCACTAGTGCTTGGAAACCATCAAGGTAGAAAGTTGTCACAGTACGCCGGAGACATGATCTGACTGACTGCTTCATATCTGAAACGCTGGCCTCCCAGGAACTCCTTTAATGACCCATACATGTGGAAATGGCTTGGAGCGAAGTCAGGATTGTGCAGGGGATGTGGCAATAACTCCCAGCTGAGTTCCTATAATGTGCAAGTGGTGTTGGTGAATGATTGTGTGTATGACAGATGCGTGTCTTCCGTAAGTTATCCCGCGATTTTCAAAGATCAGTCGTTCCACTTGCTGAATGTTCACGGGATCTTTATTCACGGACGTACAGCCTTCTTTGAAATGTTTGCACGGTTCAAATGCTTGACTGCAGCTAAGAGTCTCATCACCGTCCTGTGCCTGAAGTGTTCTGTAAATGTCAATTGGTTTTACACCATCATCATGAGAATTGACTTGAATGCCCCTCATTCCGTAGATTCAGGTATCATGTTTATGAACACTATAAACCTTATTGTACTGTAAGACATGTCATATCTGCTTCAGTATTTCCGACAAATATCAGATGAAAATCAGGACGCCATATTTAAGGAACGTTTTTATCCATTTTCTGCCTTTTCTCTGCACAGCATTAACGTTCCAGCACTCATATCTGATCTGTGTGATCCACAGAGCTGCTGTACCTGGAAGCCAGCTGGCGTTCCCAGGAGTCTCTGCTTCATCATGCCTGCAACAGCAACATCAATCTGGACCAGCAGAGTGTCACCCACACGGGGACGAGCCCGAAAAACGCACCAAGAACACGCCACGGACCACTACCTGTGTAAAAGGCGTCCCTCTAGCATCTGACCCCCGTACCAACTCATCATCGAACAACTTGTTCCTCAAACCTTAAATAAGAGTAGTGGTGCACAGCAACGGCTTTGTCTTCTGACCTCACCCTGCTCCTTTACCAATGCATGTGAAGAAAAACATGATGGTGGATTTGATTAAAATGAAAAGCTTCAGGAAAATCTGATCAAACTAGAGTCCTGATTTTGCAATTAATTGTTAATTAGAAGTGTTTAAACCACAGGAACTCAGTAACTTTAGGTGCATTTCCACTAGAAGAAGAAGAATTCCTGGGCTGGACTTTAGTTCCCAGAACCTTTTTAGTTTATGGAACTATGGGACTAAAAAGCTTCAGTAGTCTAGTAGAGGAGTAGTATTGTTAAGATAAATGTCCATTCAGCCCTTACTTTGGTTTTAATGAAACACAAACTTCACATTCACCCAAAACGCATGAGAGATTAACACACAACAAATTTTAAGGAATTACAGTCATATATAGTATTTTGTACCTTAAATGTGCTGTCTGGAATTTTAGCAAGAGTTCCTTTCCCTATAATATTCGCATAATTTCAAGGATGCACGTACCATAACAAATATTTCCGTACAATGGATTATTATTATTACAATTACATTGCATACAATTATTATTATTATTAATATTTACTGTTGGCATTTTTCCAGCCCAGAAATAAGCTCCACTGCTGCTCAGGTATACCCCTCTTTTCCTTAAAAGGCAACTCAACATATTTTCATTAGCGCGAGTGCTGTCACTGTAAAAGCAATACACCTTCCATTCAGGGGGACGTCTGCGAAAAAATTACAAACTGCTGTTTTAATGCTAATCAGTAACGTTGTTGTTTCTGTAGTGCAGTGGAAATGCGTCTAATGTCACTTACACTGTGTTGTAGTCAAAACCACCTGGAAGATCTATGGCTAAATCTTGTTAGAAATAACACACACACACACACACACACGAATTAACAAAACGTTTGCATGCTCAGCCAATCCTTTCTGAATCCACATGCACTCCAGAATTGTCTGTGTATGAATGTCAGTATCAACATGTTGCACTTCCTGTATCACTCTGACAGGTGAAACAAACATAAGGTGGATTTTACAAGGCGATTTATTTTTTCCTTCCGCCCGCTCGTTGACGTCACAAACTGGACTAGAGCAATAAGACATCCTCACTGAGCTGCTCTTATCATCACGCATGTTACAAAGCCACAAAATCACCTAAAGCTACAAAGCTGCCTCACCTGACGTCCGTATCCGACTGGCCAAATCAGTGCTAATGAAAAAGAAATCCTCCATCACGTCAATATATCAGTCACATAACAGCTTTAAAACCAGAACGGTACAATCATATCTGTTTACTGATTAAGTGTTAGCTTGTTTACGGATAGCTGCATTTCGCATAATGCGGGGAGCAGATGGTAGGAAACGGCATGACGGATTTGCTGAGCAAAAGCGCCAGTGTGACTTTGGCATGCCAGGTCATATGATATTTAAATTTTCCTTCTTCTTTTTCTTCTACATGACAATGGGTCCACTGTGCACTATACACTATAAGATCCTAAAGATGTGTTTACTGATTTGGAAAAAAAAAATGTGCCACATGCTTTTCAGTATTAAATTTAGAATTTTAACTTAAATTTTCTATTGTATTTGCAAGTGACTTAAATTTTTTTTCCCCCCCTGATTTAGCAATGTGTTGCTCAGTAATGCTTAACAAATCTGGCAGTTTTTTGTGTTCGTGTCATTTTATTTCTGATGTAAACAATTGTACAGGCTGTTGAAAGGTTATAAGTTCAAATCTCAAAACTTATTTACAGTAGAAATTCTGTAACAGGTCTTGATTTTTTCAGTCTCCAAGACCAAATATAGTGCAGGCTTGATCTCTGATTGGCACGATTTCAGCATATAGTATTAAAAAGAATATTACACCACAGGTTGTTACTTTGTATATAGGACGATAGCGCGGTTTGGGATGTAGATGGAACAGCATAACAGTCTTCCATAGTGTTGGAATGTTGGTTTGGCTGCTTTAGGTTTTTACACATAAAAACCAAATGCTGATAAAACATAAATCAGCCCTTGAAGATTACAAACTTCAGAAAACTGTTTTATTTTGTATGGATTCAGTACTGTAATTCAATGCCACTATCTATTTAGTGCTAACAAAATATCTGTATCTGTATTCGGATTTAAACCTGAAATCTGTGCGGCCTAAACCAAAAGATTATTTTTTGCCATCTTTTCTAAATGGTTTTCAAAATGCAGTTGTGCATAGGACCATTTTTGTAACTGATTGTGACTTTTTTCTATATAAAGTTGAAACGACGGCATGGTGGCTTAGTGGTTAGCACTCTTCACTTTGCACTTCCAGGGGGCCAGGTTCGATTCCCGCCTCAGGGTCTGTGTGCATGGAGTTTGCATGTTCTCCCCATGCTTGGTGGGTTCCCTCCGGGTACTCTGGTTTCCAACCACAATCCAAAGACATGCAAATTGGCATTCTCAAATTGCCCATAGTGTGTGAATGCATGTGTGAATAATTACCTGCCACGGTCATAAATTATGAATAAATATAATAGTGAATAACCATTGGCCTCAACGGTCCCTAGTCGAACTACAATGGTTCCTAGATGGATGGATAGATTAAATTGAACTAGAAGCCTAATTTAAACTGCATTAAATGCATGGTTATTAATCGATTTCCCATTAACAAATGTTGTTCCAGCAAGAACACTAATGCCGACTGAGCGTTTTAATATACCTATGACGATGTTGTGATGACATTCATCTTTGGGACAATGTTTTTAAAATTTAGAATGACTTTGATAAATCTTTATTGCAGAGATAATATTGATTGAACGACCCAAACACAACGTGTTGCTGTTTAATTTAATATTGAAGTAAATTCCTGTCGGCCTTTTTTTATTATTATTTTGTTGTGGTACTCAAAATTATGTATTGGTAATTCCTAGCATCAACAGTACGTCCAGTGGTAAGCGCAGAGTGCTATCACTATAGCGACCGGAGTTTGGGAACATGCTCAGGCCATCGGTTTGGTATTAATGCTGTTTTAAAGTCATTTTTGCATCATTTTGTTACACACTTGTTTGTCACATTTGTTTTAACGTTATCCCAACATCATGTATACAACGCTGTTCTCACGTCATTTTATCAAAGTCGTTCAAAACTTTCAAAAACCACTTAATATCAAAGTTGTCCCAAAGTCGCTAAATTAACATCATTAAAACTTTTTGACAACCAAAATTCCTGCTGAATTATATCAGATTGCTCTCTTGAAACGCTAGTCTCAACCAGATAACCTGCATAGCTTTGTGACAAACTTAAAAAAAACAAAAATAGAATAATAAACGCCATAATCTGAGACAAGATTCATGGCCAACAAATCTGGATTGGGGTTTCAAATATGAATCAATTGTGATCTCAAAAAAACTGTCCAGTTTTTAATTTTTATTTAGTTGTGAAAAGCTAGGTCGCTAGTTTATTAGCGATACCAATCAAGTTAGCTAATAAACTAGCAACCCAGTTATGCTGTATGTATTTGATGAAATATTAATAACAACAGACAGTTACTGTTGTTACTTAATGTACGAAAAAGAATAATTTCTACAAAATATGTTTGTTTTTATTAGACCATGAATCTGTGTTGCATGTAACACTAGCCTATATCTGTTATTTAAAGAAGTGTATGTTTGTGGTAGATATTTACAGTTTACAGGAGCCCCTTCAGATCACCGGAGAGGCTCTCACAGATGACGTAGGTCTATGGGTTTAGTCGAATTTGTCCTTGAATGCAATAGACGTGTAGATAGGAAGTGAAAAGATGTCTGTCAAATAGAAAACTCTTTTCAGATGTTGCATCATGTTAGAGACAGCTTCATACTAAAATAGGTTCACTTCCTGATCTAGACTTTTGTTCTGTCTTCTTGTCACTTTGCATCCATTGTAACAATGACTGTGATGCACTGAATCCACACTGAACTGAGTCCATACACTGATCACTTTTTTAACAACAATAAACATGTCTTTCTAACAAATATAACTCACTGATGTCTTTTTGATTGTGTAGAAGTAAATCAGGTTCAGTTTTAGAACCATAGGAGTTCCCCAGGGTTCAGCCCTAGGTCCTCTCTTGTTCTTCCTTTATGCAAAATCAGCATGTTATTGCAATTCATAGCTTCTTCTACTGCTGCATGTCTTCTTAGAAGAAGGGCACATCTAAGGGCACACCTATTGTTTTGATTTACTTGCTATTTGGTTGCACCGTGCACAAAATGAAACAGATAAGAATGAATGCATGAGGACTGTAAACATAAAACTATTTCATTCATTGATTATAAATATAAAAAGGTAAATACGCTTTTGTGTGCAGAAATCACAAAAATTACCTGCGCATGGAAAAAAAAATTGCCTAAACAAAGATTTGATCATTATAAAAATCATTTATATAAACATTTTGGGGTGCACTGCAGGATTTATTTTTTCTTACAGTGCTATTAGTTTAGAAGCTCATATCTGCAGTAAAAAAAAAACAAAAAAAAAAAACACCCTGCAACCCAAAAAGGTGTGGCATGTCTGGTTCATTTCCTGCAGATGAGTCGATTCAAAATCAAAGAGTTGACTGACTTTCTGCAATTCTGACTATAATACAATCAGAAGTAAATACACACTACCAGTCAAAAGTTTGGACACAAGTTTTGATTTATTTTCTACATTCTAGAACAAACAATACTGGATTTTCTCAAAAATATGAAATGGCATATGGCATTAGGTAATTAAGTAACAACAGTAACTGTCGTTATTTTAAGACATGAGGGTCAGCTGTTCTGGAACAGTCCTTGCAAATCAATATTTTCAAGTGCATTTGTAAAACTCATGAAGCTCCATGATGAAACTGTCTCTCATGAAGACCTTCCCAGGAAAGCAAGACCAAAACTGACCTCTGCTGCAGAGAAGTTCATTTGGAGTTACCAGCCTCAGAAATCACCAATTAAACAAACAACACCTCAGATTAAGGACATATGAAGACTTTACAGTAGCAGACACAACTTTTCAGAGAAGATTATTGCATATTTTGCAATATATAAAATGTGTTTTTGTATTATTATTTCTAAGTTACATGTGATGGAGGAAAAAAAACAAAGTACTGTACAGTAGTATTCACTAGTCTTCTCCTACCCGAAAGATGGCGGTATAGAGCATTTCAGTAGCGTGTCACTGACAGCGGGACAGTAAAAATAGATGCGCATGCGCAGTAAAATGCGAGTTCGCGCAGTGACTCAGGCTGAAATCCAAACAGCTTCCTACTGATTACGGAGTGCACTACATCAGAGTGCATACGCTCTCCCGTGTCACTGTAATGTAGTGTCCCTGTGTAGGATATATACCAGTTTTTGGGACGCGGCCCTGTTGGACAGCTTTCTCTAATAGCTCAACTCGTATCACAGTGAATGAATGACGTGGATTTCCAGTCACTTTACATTTCAGCTTTGACTTGTACGCTGGTCTGAGTGCTTCTCTCTGTACTGCATTAGTAGTGTGCTGTCTCAGCAACAACATGTAAGTTTTAGAACGTAGTGCTGTTAATCAACATAATTTACTGACTAGCTTAGTGAGCTAGTTTGCTAACTTTGTAATTGAGACAGTTGAGAGTGACTGGAGCAGTAGAGCAGTGGATATTAGCTGATCTTTCTAGTGCTGTATTTATTCAGGTTTACGAGAACATCAATCTTCTTTAACCTTTTCTCCTATTTCATTTACATTCTCACAGAATGAGTAAAGCCAAGGGTGAGAGTCTTCGAGACAAGGTGGATGGAAATGAGCTGGATCTCAGTCTGAGTAACCTCACAGAGGTCCCAGTGAAGGAGCTGGTGAGTGACAATGTGCATGATAGTAAAGACACAGGAATACTGTGATATAGTAAAAAAAAAAAAAAAATGGCAGTATATTAAAAGAAAAACGTATCGAAGTATAATTATAGTAAAGAAAATGCATGCAAACATCACTAAAGTAAGGGACCAGTGCATCTAAGCTTGACTGAAATAAGGGAAATGCATCTAAGTATGACTGTAATATAGAAAAATTCATCTAAGTGTCAATGTAGTAAAAAAAAAAAAAAAAAAAAAAGCATCCAAGTGTCACCACTGTAAAGCAAAATGCATCTAAGTGTCACGGCATTAAGAGAAATGCATATAAGTGTCACCGTAATAAAGAAAAATGTGTCTAAGCACCTCCGTAGTAAATGAAAGCTGCATCTAAGCATCACTATAGTAAAGAAAAATGCGTCTAAGCGTCACAGCGGTAAGAATGCATCAACATGTCAAGGCTGTAAAGTGTCACGTCATTAAGAAATATGCATCTAAGCATCACCGTAGTAAAGGAAACTGCGTCTAAGCGCCACTATAGTAAAAATAAAAATTGTGTCTAAGCATCACTGTAGTAAGTAAAAATGCATTTAAGTCTCACTGTAATAAAGAAAAATGCATCTAAGCGTCACTGCTGTAAAATAAAATGCATGTAAGCGTCACTGAAATAAAGAAAACTGCGTCAAAGCGTCACCACTGTAAATTGCGTCTAATTGTCACATCATTAAGAAAAATGCATCTAAGCACCACCGTAGTGAAGAAACCTGAGTCTAACCGTCACCGCAGAAAAGGAAAATGTGTCTAAGCATCACTGTAGTAAGGAAAAATGCATCCAAGTCTCACCGTAATAAAGAAAACTGCATCCAAGTGTCGACACAGTGAAGAAATATACAACTAAGTGGTAGTTTAGTAAGGAAAAATGCGTCTAGCTCCCAATAATTAAACATGTTTTTACTCACCTGAATGTAAAATTTCTTTCTGATGATTGTGTTTTTCAGGCCGCTGTTCCCAAAGCCACAGTCCTGGACCTTTCCTGTAACAATCTTACCACTCTAACTGTAAGCTTGGATACCTGAGTTACACACCATTACACCAGCACAATGTTTAACTCTTGATCCTGATTGTGAACCTTTCTGTAAGGAGACCTTCATTTAACATTTCTGGAAGGAGTCTCCAGTGTCAATGCTTTGTTCGTAATTGATGTAAACTCCATAACTAGTTAACTGTGTCCTATTAAGAAGATCAAGGTTTTCTATTCGGGTATTTAAAGCAGCTGTAATACTTCATTGTCTTCACACTCTTCTCGTTTTCTCCAGCCTGAATTCTGTACGCTGACTCATCTCATTAAAGTCGACCTGAGCAAGAATCAGCTGGTGAGCCTGCCTGAGGAAATCGGGCAACTCTACAGCCTGCAACATCTGGATCTGTACAACAACAAGTTGACCATTCTGCCTCTCAGCTTCTTCCAGCTCAGGGTCAGTTCACGAGCTTGTGTCATTTCATAGCATGAATATAATGCTCATGTAATCCACGATGATGTAAATTACTACTAAATCTAAAACATCCTGGCTTTTTGATGGTTTAAAACTAAACGGCATCACCAGTTACTAATCACCATCCTGATCATCTGCACCTGTTTCTCACTGGTTCATGACTTAAGTTAGATACTTTTTTTCATGCTTGAATGATTCATAGGGCACTGTGTGGCTTAACTGACTCTCTGAAATTGCTCAGGTACAGGGACTGGAGTGAAAACGAGAGACAAAAACTTGCCAAAAATGAGAGACAAAAAAAATTTAAAAAGTCATTCAGGAAGCCTGGAAATAGATTCCACAAGAATACATAAAAAAAAATAGAAGGAAGTCTGGCTCTTTGGAAGTAAAATATGTAGGGATGGCTCAAGACTTTAGCACAGGACTGTGTATAATACCAGTCAAAAATTTGGACACATCTCCTAATTCAGTGTTTTTTGTTTAGTGATGTATTTTTCTACATTCGAGAACAATATTATATAAATAATAATACTATTTTATTATTTTTTTCTGTGTATGTTTGTGTTTGTAGAGTCTGAAATGGCTGGATCTTAAAGATAACCCTCTGGAGCCGACGCTGGCCAAAGCTGCAGGAGACTGTCTGAATGAGAAACAGTGCAGGCAGTGTTCAGGGAGGGTGAATATTTAATTCAATATTTAATTCAAGCTGTTTTTATCCCTGCTGTATTGTGCTTCCTGAGTGACTTACTGACTGTACAGCGTCCTCCGTGTTGTTCTCCTCCAGGTTCTCCAACACATGAGGTTTCTCCAAGAAGAAGCAGATAAAGAGCGGGAACGCCGGCTCCTGAAGGAGAAAGGTAGAGAGATAAGGAGGCACTTCTTCACAAATATATGGTACATGTATATACGCATAAACATTTTATTATCTGTATTGCAGAACAAGAAAAGAAGAGAGAAGCGAAGCAGAGGGAGAGAGAGGCCCGGGAGAGGGAAGCGCAAAAAAAGAAAAAGGCAGAGGAGAAGGAGAAGAAAAGGAAGGAGTACGAGGCACAGATGGCTGCCCAGGTCGCACAGGAACAACAGAAGAAGAAGAAAGAGGAGAAGAAAAAGAGAGCCAGCCAAAATCAAGGTAGGACACATCGTTCATGTGAGAAGGTAGAGTGTGAGATAAATATGAAACAAACAGATATGGTGTCCCGGAGCATGACACCGGCGGTAGAAATAATCCCGCATTTCTTTTTCCTGCAGATAAAAAGAAGGCCACTGGGGGCGCCCCTCAGACCAGGCGGTCCGCGTGCTCTCGGCTCTTCTCTCTGCTCCTCAGGATTCTGCTCCTGTTCGTCATCAGCGCCGCGGCAGCGATCGGGGCTTGTCGTGTCACAGAGCTGAAGAAGCAGGCGCTTTGTGCTCCTGTAAATCTGTACACCGACGAGGTGGTGAGCTGGGCCCGAGGCCTGGACGTGGTGCAGCAAGTCATTCAGAAAATCTCAGACCTTCAACAATGAACAATCTCGTCGGCTCAGACTGACTGACGGCACGGCGTTCACCTCGCCCCGGGGTCCGGTCTGGAGAGGAACATGTGTAGGCGGGGGCGCTCTGAGCAATCTTGTTCCCTTGCTGTGGTGTCTCATTTTATAACCATAGTTTCCAGAACATAAACAGGTGAAAGTGGACTCTCTGGGTCTTTAAGGCTGCTTTTGAGCTACTGAACAAAGAGGCATGCTTTCAAATGTTAACTCCTTGTTCATAAATTAAAGCAAACAGCTGCTGAATCGGGATCATGCTTAAGTATTTATAATCATTTAATGAAAAAAAAAAAAAAAAAACACAGACAGGATGTGTATTTCTCTCCCAGTTTAATGCAGATACAAAAAAAGAGAAAAATCTCTGTGCTGTGAACGAATGACATGATCGACTGTCTTCCACAGCACGGTAAATGTACTAAATGTATGAATTTGTATACATTTGTAATTTTATAAAAATCAATTTTAAACATCTCTGATGTTTCGGTGAGATTAATGGCATGAATAAATGTCACCATAAGGCAAATTTGCATCTGTGTTCCTTTGTGTTGCTGATTAATTGTTTTATAGTCATCAGCTCTGCAAGCGCAAGGCTACAGTAATGCACTTATTCAAATATGTTGTAATTCCTTTAATAACAGCTCACTCACTTTAATCCACAACTCAAAGGACATCTGGTTAATGATGTTTCATGACTTAGTGGTAGAAAAAAACGGTCTCACGGTGAATCCTTGGCACTTCTACTTTAATCAAAATTAATCAATCATTATGATTTCTACCTGAAGCGTAAATAATTTGTAGTGATGGCCAGATGAAGCCTCATTTAGGTCTTGAGGCTTCCCAGCGAATAGTTTCACTAAAAGATCCATTTCATGAAGCTTCATTCAAGGTTGATCTAGTGGACACGTTTTATTAGCAACTAGATTGTAACATTACAAGCCATAAGGTTTTGTGTGCATTTTCCTTCTTCATATATCATAAAAGTGAATGTAAAGTTCATTGTGAAATACAAAAAAAAAAAAAAAAAGTTTTCACGAATCTTGATTTATGAATTTAAGAACAAAAATCTCCAATATAATCATTCAGTCATGTGAGTCAGGCAAATGCGCTGCTTCATTTTTTGTTGGTCACATGACTCCCAAGGAACTGATACATGCCTCGAAGCAAGGCTCCATTTGGAGGCTCCCGTCTGCTTGGTACAAGCTTCGGATCTTCTGTTCTGTGTCATAGTAACATCACTAAGAATTGGTAAATCATAGGAACCTTTACATCATTAAAGACAGAAGGCAGATCTAGAGGTAGCAGCGGTGAAGTTGTTGAGGTTCTTTTTGGGAGACAAGCATGGATAGAAGAAGGAGTCCATCAGAGGGACAACCCATGTTAGATGTTTTGGAGATAAAGTCAGAGAGGCCAGATTTATGGATGTAGTGAGAGAGGACATGAAGTTAGTTGATGTGGAAGACAAGGATGCAGAGGTTAGGGTTGGATGGAGGCAGATGATTCGCTGTGGCGACCCCTGAAAGGGAACAGCCGAAAGACAGAAAAAGAAGGAACCTTCACATCATTCATGATCAATCAGTGAATTAGCAGGACCACTAATTGAATCAAAATCCGTTAATCATTTGACCTATCACTTGAATCTTAACAAAATTGGTGAAACCATTAGGACTATCAACTGAACCAAAAAATAATCTATGGATCATTAGGACCTCTGTCTGGATCATAATGAATCAATGAATTACCAGGAACTCTACTTGTATCAGTGAATCATCAGGCCTCACTCATCTCACCACCTCTACCGCTTTGTCCTGTATACAGGGTTGTGGGGGGCCTGTAGCCTATCGGGCACTTAGGACATGATGCGGGGTACACCCTGGACGAGCTGCCAATCCATTGCAGGGCACACACATACATGCACTCATTCACAATTTCGGAACGCCAGTTAGCCTAATCTGCATGTTTTTGGACTGTAGGAGGAAACCAGAGTACCCAGAGGAAATCCACCAAGCACAGGGAGAACATGCAAAGTCCATGCACATATACCAGAACCCTGGAGGGGCAAGGCGACAACGCTAACCACTAAGCCACTGTACCACCCACCATCAGGACGTCTACCTTAATTACTGTACAATCAATCAGTGAATCGTCAGGACCTTAACCTGCTCTTACTGATTCAGTGACACATTGGGTCCTCTACATGAATTATAGTGAATTAGTGAATATATACCACTGCTTGTGAATTTAACATGGAAGGAGTTCCTAGTGTCAAGGTATGTAATAGTCTATAACATTTACATTTGGCAGTCGCCCTTCACAAGCCGACATTTATCTCATTATACATCTGAGTAGTTGAGGTAAGGGCCTTGCTCAAGGGAAACTTGGTGGTAGTGGGGCTTGAACTTGGAACCTTCTAGACCATGGTCCAATGCTTTAATCAGTGAGCTACGCCTGCAAGTACGCCTATACAGTAAGTGCGCCTATAAGTAAGCTGCTATAATGTACAACAACAGAAAGTCGTTGATTATTTTCCTACAACAGGACACTCCAAGTGCCCTCCGATCGATTGGCACCCTGTCCAGGGTGTACCTCGCCTCATGCCCTCCTGGGATAGGCTCCAGGAATCCCGCAACTCTGTATACAGGTTAAAGCGGGATAAACGATGAGTGAGTGAGTGAGTAAGCACACACTAAGTGTTTTATTTCTTAGTTATTTACCTCCACTTTCTATTCCCTTAGGCTGATCTTATTGTGATGTACTGTGCATTCACAGTCCTTGAACTTTTTTACACTTTGTCACATTACAACCACAAATGTAAGCACTGTCGTCTTGCACCTCCAGGATCCAGGTTCGATTCCCTCCTCAGGTCTGTGTGCATGGAGTTTGCATGTTCTCCTTCTGCTTGGTGGTTTTCCTCTGGGTACTCCGGTTTCCTCCCACAGTCCAAAAACATGCAGATAAGGCTAATTGGTTCCTACTGTAAATTGCCTGAAGTGTGTGATTGAGTGTATGAGTGTGTTTTCGCCCTGCAATAGATTGGCACCTCATTCAGGGTGTACCCTGCCTCGTGCCCTGTCCCCTGGGATAGGCTCCAGGCGGCCATCATGTGCTTTTTACTGAGGAGTGGCTTCCACTCTACCATGCAGGCCTGATTGGTGGAGTGCTACAGAGATGGTTGTTCTTCTGGAAGGTTCTCCTCTCTCCAGAGAGAAATGCTGGAGCTCTTTTAGAGTGACCATCGGGTTCTTGGTCACCTCCCTGACTATGGCCCTTCTAGTTTGACCACTCTGGGAAGAGTCCTGGTGGTTCCAAACTTCTTCCATTTCATCGGGATCTTCAATGCTGCAGATGCTAACGGATATTAATGAAATGGTCACATGACAAAATGTCAAAACCAACATGATTTTGGAAACTCAAACAAGTGGATTTGGTAAGTGAAGGTTTCTTTTTTTTCTTGGTGTGCGTGAGAGTGAGTTGTTCTAAGTAGTTGTTAGCTAGTAACTGTAGGAACACATAGCTGACTGAGTTGTTCCTGCACAGTCAGAAACATGAGAGACTAAAAAAAATAGCGGGAACTGATTCATCTGATTTGCGGGACTCGGCGGGTCCACCGGACTCACAGCGCATAGTGAAACAGCTGGATGCGGGAGACTCAGTGCGCGTTCATGAGTCCAAGGATTCGGTGGATTCGTTGAGCGCCCCTAGTGCTCAGCTCTATAATCTAATTTAATAACACCAAACATATTTGTTACATGTTGGTGTGATGTAGATGTGTATTATGAAAAACTGGGATGAAAAAATGGCTTCCAACACGACATGTCACCAGAATGGTAATGCTAATGGTGTGACGCTTTAACTCAATATCAAATACAATGACTGTATTATATGCATGAAAACTCAAGCTCAAATCCCAGCTTTACTACCTGGACTTTGTTTAACTATCTAAAACTATATTAAAAAAGGAACTATACCAGATAGTCTATCCACTTTTACCCATAAAAATAAAAATATCAGATACCGCTGATATATTTATAATTATTTTATTCATTCGTTATATTTGTTGTTGTCTAAACTTTTTTCTATTTTCATTAAAATAAATATATGCCCTGGCTGGTTTATCTATACTGAGGGATTCAGCAGATCTGTCAGGCTTGTAGCGCAGAGTGAAACAGCCGGATCCTTGGACTCAGTGTGACTCCCTACTGACTCAAGTGACTCAAAGGACTCAAGAGACCCAGATCCACTTAGTGAGTGATTCAGAAGGAGTCGAATCCGTTAAAGGATCTGAGTTTCTCGTCTCTACTCAGTTGTGGAGACAAAAACGCAAACATTTGAAACAAAATTTTTTTTTATGTTTGTGTGTGTGTGTGTGTGTGTGTGTGTGTGAGTGTGTACGGAGGTCCTTTTATTTCATATTTTACACAACTCATTTATTTTACGTGATTACATGAGAAGAACAACCAGATTGTTAAGTTTAAAGTTAAAAGAGATGCATTTAAGAAATGATCCCCCTCTACAATATCCACATCGATTGTGTAAACATGCTTCTTAAGAGTAGACAAGATTAAAATACATGATTATAAGGAATGTACATGCTTATTTTGCGCAAATTAAACCAGGCAAATGTTGAAAGAGCAAGAAATCTATTGTATGTTTTGTTCCACTTGCTCCAATGGATTATTTAGGCCTGGACAGAACATCAAGACTGCATTTAGCAGAAGAATAAATTATGTTTAGATAAACAGCTGTCGCTTCTTCTTGAACCGCGTCTCCATTTACTCTTTGCCTCTTATTAAACCGTCTCCAATCTCAGTTCCCATCAGCTCCAGTGTTTAAGGACTCTTTTCCTTTGTGCCTAGAGTCACAGGTCTTTCCATACTGTATCTCTTGCATGATATCCGTGCTGCCCAGCAGCTTTTCCCATGATGCCTCACTCACGGTCAGGCCGAGAGTCACTTCCTGAAACACCTCACTGACCGAGAGCTGTCGAGGAGAGAAGAAAGAGTATTGAAAAGAGAAAAGAGGAAGAAGATAGATATCAAGCTCTGGATGTAAAACAAAGCAGCATCAGACGTGATGATAAAGTGACAGGTCAAATCAATATGATGGATGGATACATAGCGCACAAAACAATGCTGAAGGCATTCAAAAATGCAATAATCTCCTTTGAACAGTTGATATTGACGTGTTTCTGCTACTTCTGCTCTGTAAATCCTTCATAACGGCTCTAATCTGAGGTTAATTGGTGATTTCTGAGGCTGGTGACTCTAAATGAACGAGGTAACGTTTTGGTCTTGCTTTCTTGGGAAGGTCTTCATGGGGAACAGTTTCATCATGGTGAACTTGATGGGTTTTACAAATGCACTTGATAACACTGTTCTTGCAGGAACTATTCCAGAGCAGCTGACCTTCATGTTTCATTTGTCTTATTATACATTATACACTTATACAACATCAAACAATTTAGTTACAGTACTTGGTTTGGTTACTATTATTATTTGGTTACTTTTAATAAATGTGAAATGAAACATGTTCTACATTTTTTATTACAATTCTGTTGTAGAAAGTTCTCGAAAAAAGTTCACTTTCTTTCAGTTTTAAATCTATTTATTATTAGTCTTATATTATAAGGAGCATGCACTCCCCATAAATGAGCTGTTACTATAGTAATGATGATTTCAATAGATCCAGTGAATCAATACACATGTGATTTGAATCACAGCTGTACCACTGTTAGAGCTGCTGTTATGGAAAATAATCTGCACCTTCCATCACACTGTGATTTCATTTCTTTAAAATACTATTATTTTTTTAATACCTCTTGAAACTGGAGCTTCTTGAACATATCTACGCTGATCCGGTTTTCCAAACCGACCTTTACTTCGAATTTCTTGATTCCGAGTTTGTGGATGCCTGTGGAGGTTTATTACAATAGGCATCAATTCAATACAGTGTGAAGGCTTCATATATATAATTTTTATTATTACTACTTATATCTAGCTCACCATAATGTATCATCATACGTGTCACTTCTTTGCCAAATCCTCTGCCTCTGTAGCTGGGCTCTATGGAAAGCAAGACGTGATTAAAATTATTAAGTTCTAAAGTTTTTTGCTTCAGCTTACAGTGAATCAATAGGACCTCTACCTGAATTGTAATAAGTCAGTGAATCATTGGAAGTCCTACTTGAATCATAATCAATCAGTCAATAACTGAAACAGCTACTTGAATAATACATCAGCGAATCATTGAAACCTATACTGTACTTGAATCATAATGAATCAGTGACTCATAAGAACTCGTACTTAAATCAAAATAAAACAGTGAATCAGTGCAATTCCTAATTAAAATTAAACCATAATGACTCAGTTAACTTGGTGTGAAAGAAGTCTTTACCTTCTTTCACACCAACTACCTTCATGTCCTCTCTCACCACATCCTCTTTGGTCTTCCTCTAGACCTCCTGCCTGGCAGCTCCAACCTCAGCATCCTTCTACCAATATATTCCCAATCGCTCCTCTGAACATGTCCAAACCACCTCAATCTGGCCCGTCTGACTTTATCTCTAAAACACCTAACATGGGTTGTCCCTCTGATCCCATCCATCCTCGTCACTCCCAAAGAGAACATCAACATCTACATCTCTGCTACCTCCAACTCTGCCACCTGTCTTTACTTCAGTGCCACTGTCTCTAAAACTGCTCTCGCTACAAAGCACAATGTCATCTGCAAACATCATAGTCCATGGAGACTCCTGTCTAACCTCATCTGTCAT
>JAQMYJ010000006.1:23314475-23347353 GCA_030014305.1 Clarias laeviceps | reverse complement strand
AGCACATCTCACCACTGTCTTACAGCTCTCATACATGTCCTGCACCACTCTAACATACTTCTCTGCCAC
Source organism: Clarias laeviceps (assembly GCA_030014305.1). Taxonomy (NCBI): domain Eukaryota; kingdom Metazoa; phylum Chordata; class Actinopteri; order Siluriformes; family Clariidae; genus Clarias; species Clarias laeviceps. The sequence continues at coordinate 23,347,284 of JAQMYJ010000006.1, read as the reverse complement.
TCCAGACTCTCTTGGCACACTTTTTCTAAATCTATAACGACACAATGCAACTCCCTATGACCTTCTCTGTACTTCTCCATCGGCATCCTTAAAGCAAATACTCGTGCATCTGTTGTACTCTTTCTAGGCATGAAACCATAATCCTGCTCACAAATGCTCATCTCTGCCCTTAATCTAGCTTCCACTACTCTTTCTCACAGCTTCATTGTATGGCTCATTTGCTTTATTCCTCTGATTCATTATGATTCTGCTAAAGATCTCACTAAATAATAGATTCATTATGATTCTGGTGATAGTCCTGTTATGTAATATTAGAGGGAATCACATGAATCAATTAAATAACAGAACTCTGTTGCACTGAACTATCAGGACCATCACCTGCGATCATGATCTCCAGCTCAGCCAGCGTCGAGTCGCTGGGGTCGGTTAGGAAGAGGTTGACGTCGCCCACCATGCACTCTTCCTCAGAGATCATCGGATCTGTCCATCTCTGTTTGTCAAGGACGATGAACGTGCACTCTGCATTCACAGGTGTAAAAAATAAATTCACTTGTTTTATTATTATTTTTAAACAATTGCAAACTGACTGGGTTTAAAATCTCTCTATGATTAACATCTTGGATATCTGTCTCATCTTATCTCCATGAATATTATTTAATAGTGCACAATATTAAAAATAAAGTAATTAAAAAATATAAAATGTAAATTGTCTAATTAAATATTATAACTGTTGTTTAGTCAACAAAAAACTGAATCTAATATGCAAAATCCACTTTACAGCCAGGTGAATCTACAGTCTGCGTGGACACAAAAAAAAACATGAGGAGAAAAAAGTAATGAAATAAGTTTCCCAATGTTTTTTTTGTTTATCAGAAATATATGTGGGGTAAAGTCTGAAAATGCTTGATAAAGGTCCCACACATGGAGGTCCCTGCATTCTGATTAGCTAGCAAAATACACTTTTTTAAAAGGGTGTCTGTGGCAGGTCACTTACTGTAAAGCTACAGACACTGAAACAGCACGTATGGAAAAGGAATTTTCTTTTTTGAAAAAAAATAAAAAATACAAAAATCAAACAGCCAGAATGCATGATCTGTGTTGTATTTCGTTGTTTCACGTCATAACTTGTTTAAAAATAAGTATAATATGTGAGCTTTGGGATACACACATCTGATTCATCACCGTGATGACATTTAACAGTGTGGAAAAAATTAAGAAGAAACCCTCACTATCCTCATCCTCTCTCCAACTTCTCTGCATGTCATATTCCTGCTCCAGCGTTAACGGTTCAGACGCTGTGAGTTTCTGCAGCTCTGCTGACTTCATCCACTGGTGATACCTGTACGATTAGAGATCAGATTAATTAGAGTGTTTTTTAAACATAACTTATTTTCAGCATTTCCCTTTTTCTACTGTACGAGACCTGGACGTAAACTCTGCCGTTCTCTGGTCACCATTTTAAAGAGCTAGAGTGAATAAGGCTAGTCTAGTGGGAAGCAGCTAACTGCTTCAGCTCTTAATTTGTTTTACGCTTTATATCGCTCAATATTGAAAATGTAGTCGTGAAATAATGATCTTGCATACAGTGGAACCTATTCCTAAATTCAGTTTTTCTCCATAGGAATACATGTAAAGAGAATTAATCTGTTCCCGATTACTATGGATGAGAGGAAGATGGGTGAAGAGGAGGTGGTTAGTGTTCGGAAGGAGAAACCCCTTCCATAATAACATGGGGTCATTTTTCTTCGGGGGTTTTCTCTCTCTTTTTTGTTTACATGGCCTCTGGTTCGTACCCGGCAGTCGTTTCCACTGAAAAAATATCAAGACAGATTTTTTTTTTTCTGCACTGCATAACTGTCCTTAAGTAAGACACCATGTTATTGATCATACAGTGTAACACTCGGTTTGCAAATTTCTAAACTGACATAATTTTATTATCTTTTTCTTTCTATGAACAACTTTATGCTCTATTGCACTTAATGTTCACTAGAACAACATCTCTAAATTACAGCATCTTCTTCACTTGATCCTAAGGGTGTGTGCACACATTTGCACAACACTTTATCATATTCTCTCAATCAACATTTATCTCACTATCATGTTACGGCAATGACTAAATGTATTATAATATATAATTGTTAACTGCTTTCTACCTACATAAATGTACCGCTGTGTAAAACATGCCAGAACTGTAAAAGTAAATGCACCCCAGTGGAACCTGGTACGTGATACTCATAAATATACACACCCCTAGTGAACTCTTAGACACTTATACACTGCTAACTGTGAACATTTCCTTAACTTCTGTGTTTATATAATATAATAAATAAACAGATGTGAGAAGTGTGGAAGAGAAATGTAATTTATGAGAGAGATGCTGATACCTGGGAACATGTTCAGAGGTGTAGGGAACCAACACAACCTTACTGCCTTCCAGTAATGTGTCCTCATTTATCCGCATTTTATTTCTGAAATTTTATCCTGGAAGAAGAAAAGAAAGAAAATCAAAACAACATTTATGACACGAGCTGCTTTGAATGATTTTAGCACAAAATGAACATACCTGCTTTTAAGGCCGCGTTTATAAGAATCCTTATAATTCACTGAATTAAAAATGTATTTCTTTAATAAAATTAAACACTCAAATGTAATATAAACAATCCAAACGACACCGTTTCTTTTCCCCAAAGTCTCAAAACCACACAAACGCCATGGATCAAGACGTCATCAAGGCGCGCCCCCTACAGCGCTTTGTTGTATTTACATATGGCGACCACACGAGGGCGTTCATCACTTACAACAATGTATGATCAAGACGTATTAGCCGTGCGTGCTACTGTAGCTCACGTCAATCTGTTCGCCATATTGGAAAGGTTCACATTTAACAGTGATGTGGCCAACCTTCAAAGAACTAACATTTTGCATATGCACTAAAAGCTAGATTAAATAATTATCGATCATTTTAATGAGACCAGTTTATAGATATTTCTGTAGATGGTGGACACTAAACCACAGGGAATGTGGAAAGATAGAGAAAGACATACATCTAGACTGTTTTCTGTTCTGGCACCTGGGTGGTGGAATGAACTTTCTCTAGATGGCCGTACAGCCGAATCACGTTTAGTCATCTTTAAACGACAACTATAGACCAATCTGTTTTTAAGATATTTGAGTTAAAAAAATAAGAAAAAACCCCTTCCAACAGTGTTTGAATAATTGTACTTAGTTAGTAACCTACTGTAGTGACCAGTGTAAGGATCTATCCAATGCCACACACTTCAAAGCACTTTTGTAAAAATTTAAATAAGAACATCAGCCAAATGCCTAATTGTAAAAGTATAGGAGTTTGAGGGGAAATGGTAGCTGTAAAACCCTTTTCTTTTTCTTATTTTTTTTTTTTCCCTTTTAGGAATATTAAAGTTCGAACTTTGATTATTCTCAGATAATGTTCTGTTAACTATACGAATGGTTATACTTGGTGGCTTTTGGTTAGACAGGTAGATAGCTAGATAGCATGGTGGCTTAGTGGTTAGCATTGTCTCCTTAAAAATCCAGGGTCCAGTTTCGATCCCTGCCTTGGGGTCTGTGTGTGTGGAGTTTGCATGTCCTCCCCGTGCTTGATGGGTTTCTTCCCACAGTTAAAAGACATGCAGTTAGGTTAACTGACGTTCCAAAATTGTGTGAATTTTGACTGGAGGTCATACCATGGTTGTAAAATGGGAATAAAAACAATGGTAATCACAATTACCCTCCCCTGTCCCTATTTGGACTACAGAGGTTCCGAGATAGATAGATAGATAGATAGATGGGTTACTTTGTGTCACTTTGTGGTGACAAATAACAGTTACACCTAGTCTAATCGTGTTAAATTAGAGGTTTGCATTTTTTTTTTACATCAAATATAAATGACACAGCACAATGAACCAGTCATTACATTTAAGCCTGGCTTAGGGACACCTTCATATAATCAACAAGTCACTTCACAGTGAAAACGCAGTGATCCAGTAGCAACTTTATTGTTCACTGATAACTAAGGATAGAGTAGCATCACTGGTACCTGACTTAGACTGTCTACATTTTGTATTAACTGTTTAAAAAAATCTAAAATTACTGAAAAAGTATATGATTATAATAGTTAAAGCTGTTTATTATTTTGTAACTTTGACCCTCACTGTAGTGAGTTTGCTTAGTTTTACACTAGAGTTATGAGGCTCATGTCATTCATGAGTAATAAAAGTCTAATTGAGCAGAAATTCATGCTTTAACCTTAACAAACCTGCTGCAGTCATGCTGATGAAGCTTGAGAGTTTTTAAATACTTTGTTTTGTAAAATGCAAAAGTAGTTTGTATTTTTTAAGTTTTGAAAGAGTTATGTTAAATTAATATATTTTGGGTGGCACGATGGCATAATGGTTAGTGCTGTGACTTTGCATCTCCAGGATCGAGGGTTTCATTTCCATCTCAGTTCTGTGAGCATGGACTTTGTACAGTATGTTTCCCCCTTTGTGGGTTTCCTCTGGGTACTCTGGTTTCCTCCCACAGACCAAACACATGCAAAAATTTGCTGTTCCCAAATTGCCCATAGTGTGTGAATGAGTGTGTGTGTGTGCATGTGTTCCCTGTGATGGATTGGCACCCAGGTTGTGCCCCATCTTGTGCCTGGTGTCTCCTGGGATAGGCTCCATTCATTTAAATTCTATTTATATAGCGCTTTTAACAATGGTCATTGTTATCAAGCAGCTTTACAGAATCAGAAATTATGGAAATTAGTTTAAAAAGTGTGAGGCACTATAAACTATAAACTATAATGATCAGGTTGTCCCTGATGAGCAAGCCGAGGGCGACGATGGCAAGAAAAAACTCCCTGAGATGGCAATAGGAAGAAACCTTGAGAGGAACTAGACTTAACAGGGAACCCATCCTAATTTGTGTGATAACAAATTGATCTGCAGTCATACTGAGTGTTAGGAGGCTGGAAGTTCAGTATAACAGGAGAAGTGTTTAAGTTAATATGAAGTCCACTTTCATTATTGGAGGCTCAGATACAAACCTTCAGGAATTTCAGTCCTGAACTATTGAATGACTACACTCAAGTCATTAAAGAAGAGAAAAATAAATATATAGAACATGAATAAATGTTTTACAGTTGCTGCAACACAAATTGTCCTCTAGGGCAATTGACTTGAATTGACTTAACTTGACTTGAATTGAATTGAATTGTGTCCAGCTGGGCACAACATGTTACATTAGGCTCTACCCTCAAAAGTCTGAAAGCTAGTACATACAGTATTAAATGGACAATGTACATAATAAAAGTATACATGGTGTTTTCTTTTAATTTAATTTACATCTATATGATATTTTCAATGAAATACATTTAAGACAATGCAACATTTACCCAGTGCTGACTGAAGTATCTATGATAAGATTTTGCCACAAATTTATACGTAGAATAGATAAGATAAGAAAAACTTGCAGCACTCAACTAAAAGCACCGAACATTCTTTACGTGATTAATGTTAAACATTGTAAAGACATACAGTAGATTCAACAAAATGTTAAGATTTTACACAGAATTGTATTGTTTTAAAGCGTTTTAGAATGAACAGGGTTGGGTTCACAGCTTTCATGTCTTTCACTAGAATTATTGTTATTCTTCATGAAAATGACCAAAAATAAATATGAAAAAGATTTACTGTTTAATAGAAACCTTAAAACATGAGTAAAGCTTTTATCCCCTGCAAAACTCAAATTTTAAAATTTAAAATGAGCACTACACCAAATGTAATAATCCATGAAGCCTCACGTGTGTAGTCTGGCGATAATATAAATCACAGGTTTATATTAATGCACTCCGTCTAATATGTAACTGTTTTCATATAAAGATATACAGTAACAGATCATTTATAAGGTCTTGTATGCAGGATGCTCTATAATATAAGCATTATAATAAAAGTAAAACCAAACCAAACATGATGTTATGATATCGACATAGAAGAACAAAAGGCAAGGAGATGTTTATTTATGGAAGGAGTCTCCAGTGTCAGTGCTTTGTAACAGGCTGAGGTAAAGCTGTACCTAAGTTTTCTTTAATTTTCTATAATGCAAGTGATAACAGGAAGTTCAGCTATAAACAGATAAAAAGTACAACATCATTTTAAAGACTTTAAAAAACTGCTGTTGTAGAATAACAGGAATAAAACACTTCCAGATGTGCTATTTTCATGATGGCAGTAGTAACTCCGCCTCATTACGTTCACCCATCACTGACTATTTTGTTTTACTCCATACTCAACATATGCATATGGAATCCTTCATATGAGCCTAAATCAGTTAACACAGACGACATGTAGAAAAGATCAACGTTACCACATTCTCACAGAATTTCACCATAATTATGAAGAGGCTCAACGTGCGTCATGATGATTCGTTATCTCTAAACGCAGCTCTTATATTTACATCACATAAGAACATTTACATCCTGCACATACTGTAAGAAACGACAACAACAGTGGTACAACTGGAAGACCATAACGTAAAAGAAACAACAAAAAAAGACACACTCCAGTAGCTCCAGTGATGATCACTCCTTTCCTCGATAGGTAATGTTCGTGAAAGTAGAAGTAGCACCTTTGTAGAGAGGATTGTGACCCTGTAATAAAGAAAGACCTTAGTTAACAAGTTGAGTTTAAGATCTTCATACTGGAGCTTCAGAATTGTAGAAACTTAAAGAAACTTAAAGTGAGAAATTTGGTTACGTAATGTAAAAATTGCAAACGATAATTCTTCAATAATAATTTTGGATGCATTGCAAACTATTTGAGAAAATGCTTACAAGGAATTGATATTTCACTACAACTAAGGTTGTGGCAAATGATTTAAGTACTAATGAACATGGATGTGCTGTATCAGAGGAAAAGATTTGAAGCAGACACAATCCCACATGTGGTTGGAATAATGTGTGAGTACGAGCGTACAGACCTCACCAGGAAAGCCTAATTAGCACAGTATAATTTAAAGCCAAAAGCCTTAGGGAATGGATGCGTTGCTTTGTTGTGCAGGGAAAACAGCATGCCACAGAGACAATAAAATCATCCCGCCCACATCTATGATTTACCAGATGACTTTTAAAAAAGACTAATGCTAATTTTGACATTCATGTAAACTAAGCAGGGTGCATAGGCATCATAAACCCAGGTGTCAATGCAGCCCTGATTAAGGGTATAATGACAGAAAACATTTTAGTGATTATTAGCTTTTTGTTTAACGTTCTGTTCTTACCGTTTCCCACTTGGCTCGTGCTCGCTCCTCCTCGAACTTAGCAAACTCACGGCGGTCGTGAATCGTCACCAGCAGCTTCCAGATGAGCAGGGAGACGAGACCTAGGATTAGTACAGCTCCGGCAACGAAGAGAAGAACGACCATGATGTCAGGGCCCCTAGGGCAGTCTAGGACACAGCAGGAAGTGGGGCAGAGGTCAGAAAGGACCATATGGATCAGAAGATGAAAAGAAAATAGAAGAAGATGAAAATGCCTATATGAAAGATGTAAATCCAAATTTCGCAAAACAGAAAAGCATTTGGCCAATAAATAAACACATTTCAAGGGAAAATACTTTATATTTTTCTTACATCTGATAGTAAAAATGCCAGATTTCCATAATTGTTAGAAATAACATTGCTTTCATACGTTTACATAAAAAATATTTGTGCAGGAGAAATTGTGCTTCATTACACATAATATTGTATACAGTATATGACAACTTTATGGATAAAATTAATAAAATGGGGAAAAAGGTTCCCACCTGATTGTGCAAATAAAGCTAAGGTTTAAAAAAATTATATTAATTTGTATTTTGTTGTAGATTAATTAATTAATGAATATCAATTAATATACTACATAATTAATAAATATTACACTTGTTTTTACTGGGAATGGCTTTTTTTGTTTGTCTTTTAATTAGACTGCTCACTTGATTCAAACTGGTATAAATAATGTCATGTTGGATTTTATTTGAATGCAATATAATACAAGCGGCGTTCGGGTCAAACCAGGACTTGGTGTCTCATTAGCAGAAGTATGAAGGTATAAACCGATTACCATTTACAGAAGACTTAGCAGACGTAAGCACAGTATGGTGATGAGACTCTTAGCTACGGTAAAACATTTGAATGGTGCCCATGTTTAAAAGAAGGCCGTACGTCCATGAATGACGATCACTGCCGAGGTGGCTCAGAGGCCACTGCTGTCGTTCTCATGGACATTCAGAGAGTGGAACACCTGATCCTTGAAAATCGATGAATAACTTGTCACCAACTTGCGGAAGAGACTCATCTGGGAAATTTACACACAATCTTTCACCAACACCACTTGCACCTTACTTTGCACCTTGAAAATCGATGAATAACTTGTCACCAACTTGCGGAAGAGACTCATCTGGGAAATTTACACACAATCTTTCACCAACACCACTTGCACCTTACAGGAACTCGACTGGGAGTTAGTGCCACATCCCCTGTACAGTCCTGCAGACCTTGCTCCAAAACATTTCCACATGTTTGGGCCATTCAAGGAATTCCTGGGAGGCCAGCGTTTCAGATGTGAAGTCAGATCATGGCTCTGGTGTACTGAGAAAACTTTCTACCTTGATGGTATCCAAGCACAAGTCAAATGCTGGGATAAGTGCATTAGTGTAGAAGGGAATTATATAGAGAAATAATTTTACTCTAATAACTGTGTTCTGTTTTTCTGCACAGTCGAATGTCATGTATGATGTATGTGTGCATAATGAGTGATATAGAGATAAATAATGGTTTTTTTTTACACTGAATAGGGTCTAAAGTTTCAAAACTAAACATCTGATCCGCTGAATGAACTTTCTTGCAACATCATATTTTATCAGATTTGTGTGCAGATCCTCTGCTTCCTGAGTGATTACATGTTACACATTGTGCCATGTCAGCGTGTTCCTCAGTAGCTCGGTTAATGTTTATTGCCTTGGTTTACTAGCCCGGGCTCCTTTCTATGTTCCTGGCTTGTGTGTTTGTGTGTTTAATGGAGCCCATGTTTCACATGTGGGTTTGTTAAAGCAAAGGGAAACAACTCTCGCTGCAGGCTCCAGCCGTTTGCTGTTTTAATGACCCACACCCTCACCACTGCTGCTTCAGAAGCAGAAATGCTCAGACACACTCACACACATTCACCCGACAGTGTTTACCCAGACACCCTGGAAAGTACAAACCACTGTCTGATATTCAATCAGTGGAACTCGGCTTAAATATCATGTTGCACGCGGGTACACATTCTTGATTCGTGAGGATTAACCAAGGCACCCACTGCCACACGGTCTCGTGGTCTAAGGCCAAGATTTAACAACAGTTTATTTTATTAAAGCACATGTAAAATTAAACTTCTATAAGTGTCTGGTAATTTTGAGAATTTTATAGAGGATTTGGTCTTTAAAATAAAGAACATTTGCAAGTCTATTTTCATTTTTGCACAAAAGTAAACAATGCATTGCAGTGTTTATGCAAATCGATTCATTTAGCACACGCAAGTATGGTATATCTAAAGGAACAAATATTTGTGTGTAAATTAGACTACCAAAGGGAAGGTAGTCATTTTGAGGAAGCTATTCTTCAACACTTGATTTGATTACACCTCAGGATATAAGGTTATATCTCAGGTTAGCACTGTCGCCGTGCACCTTCAGGATCCGGGTTTGATTCGTGGCCGGGTTCGATTCCCACCGCTGTGTGCATGGATTTTGCATGTTCTCCCCCGTGCTTGATGGGTTTCCTCCGGGTATTCCGGTTTCCTCCAACAGTCCAATTGTTTTTTTAAATGAACAAGGTGATTGTTCTTCTTGCCAGACTATATATTCCTGGAAATTCATTAATATATGACATTTCTATGGAATCATTTATTATGAAATTAAAATGCAAGATTAGTTGTTACCACCCCCCTTTCTTTTCTAAGGAATTGACGGTTTTCCCAAATTTCCTATTTTTCACTATTTGGACTAGATGGCCATATCTTCCTCAAATTTGCGTGCACTCCTTCAAAAACCTATGTCAAAACATTTAGCTGGGTCTTCTGAGAAAAAAAAAAAAGATTTTGTAAAAAAAAAAAAAATGCACCGTTTTCAAGTTATAACAATTTGTGCTGAACCCCTTTGCTCCTGCAAGTGTGTTCCTAGCTTGCAAATTTTTGGTCTAATTAGAAAATTAACCAAATCATATCAAATGGATTGAAAATCTTCTCTACTCTGGAAAAAAAAAATTTATGGCCATCAAAAATAATTAACCCCTTCAAATCCGGCCCGAAACTTGCTCCATGTGTTTTATGAATGTTAAAGACAGTGAGTCAGCCAAAAAAATACCACCTTCTCTAAACTGCTGATTCATGCTTAATTTTGCTCAAGTTCTCCCCAAAGTTATATCAAAACTACTAGCTGGGTCAAGTCAACGCAAGGAATCATGTTACATTGTCTGTATGTGAGTGAGCCATGCAGAGAGGCACGCTGACATGGAGATTGGGTTAAGCCACGCCCCCTCCCCATTTTCAATTTTACTCAGGAAAAGCAATTTCTCCAGGAATTTCTCTAGTACCTATTCTAACAGATAGATAGATAGATAGATCGATCGATAGATAGATGGATGGATGGATCGGTACTTTATTGATCCTGACGAAAAGAGACTTTTGTTCGATTTAAATTTTTATAAATGAAAAAAATTTTATAGATGAAACTTGATGAAAATAGATTCGGATTTCCGATTGTCATCTTTGAGTTTTTTTTTTCTACACATTTACACATTTCATAGCTGTCAATCACACTCAAACCTCAGTTAAAATACAGTCTGAAAGTGCTGAGATTGTTACCTGGCTCTTTCACTACAGACAGAATGGACTTTCCACTGTTGTCCTCATAGTATTGAAACCTCTGGACACAATCGTTCTCGTCCTTGTAGGTGCAGTTCACAGCGTTCTTATCATGCAAAACTGTTTAGCGGGAAAAGCACCAAAAACACAGGAAGACATGAGAGATAGTTTTTAGACTATAATGTTACAGACTACAGTTTTGTTTCTTACCTAGATCATCGACCAGCTTAATCTCGTCTCTGCAAATTCGGGCACAGCTTTCATCCTCGAAGAGCCTGCCTCTTTGAAAATGCTTACACTCCACACAATCTCTGTAGAAATCACACAGCAAATCACACGGCACACAAAGAAAAAACATCAGTATACTTCACTTCTGAACAGAAACAAGAAAAAAAAACAAATCCACAGACAAAATGAATCATCTCTGTCATCAGAGTTTTCTTCATTACAATTCTCTTGCATAAGACGACTGGCTTAAGCAGTATAACTTACTCAGGGTTCTTCAACATTACCATGGTATCATGGTTGCTTGCTCATCAGGCTAATCACTTGTCTAACCATTCCCTGACTTTTGGTGGACGATCTCCTCTAGGCAGAGTCACAAGAGGACATTTTGGTTGTCAAAACATTGTGGCAACATTAATTTGACAATGTTACCATCATGTCAGTATTTGTGTTGGACATTAAGTGGCACAAATGCTACAAATAAAGGGTGATATCCTGTTGATTTAAAATTACATTGCCAACATTGTGTTGAGGTCATTTATTCAACATCATCCCAACGTTGTCTTTTTATCAATATAATTGTAACTTTCAAAAACATGGTCTCATGCTTGTTTTGGATGCTGCTGCAACTCAATTACAACTATACATCATACATCATACAACATTATGGTTCCTGCTAACATATTCTTTTTTCAAAATTGTTTAATACTGGATTTAGTAATACTCTGCATCATTTTTGAATTTTGTATTTTTTTTTAAACAAACCCATTCCAGAACTGGGAATTTGTCCTTTTTTTGCTAAGCTATTTATCCTGTGTACAGGGTCAGGACGAGGCAGGATACACCCTGGACAATCCACTGGAGGATACACACACAGTATGGGCAATTTGGAACTGCCAAGTACACCTACCAAGTACACCTTCCAAGTACACCTACCAAGTACACCTACCACGGGAATAAAACAGTCAACTTTGGACGTGTGAGGCCACGGTGCTAACCACTACACCAATGTACCACCTCATCCAGTTGTCAGGTAATTTAATTGTAAACATTTCAACTTAATTTATCTAATTATGCCACTGAAGACTACTTATTGCACCAAACATATTTATAAGGACATAAATGCAATGGATATTTTTTCTTTGCAAATTATTTTGCAAACTCTATTAATTCCCGCACCATTGTAAGATCGTGCGTTATTTTGTACAGCTTCACAACATACACTTTCCAGTGAAGTGTACAAGTTTTGGAGAAGTTCAAATGTGGGTGAATACTTATGCAAGACACTTTTCTGAGAATTTTATTTCGCGAATTAACCTAACTGGCTCTTTGTTACTGTGAAGATTTTACAAGATAGAAAACATATGACTGTTGATGAAATTAAGCTATGTGGTTAATTTTAGGAAGTTCAACAGGTTTTTTTTTTCCCATATGATGAAACCTTGAACGCCAGGTGGTAAATTTGTGAAAGTTTGTTTTCAGCATTTAACAAATTTAAAGCATTACTGTATACTGTAACTTTGTCAGTATATTATTGAGATTTTGTTTTGTTTTGTTTTGTTCAAACCTTTCCCAACTTCGACTCTACCAAAAGTGATGGAAATAAGAATCGACTAATATTGTTTTCGTTTCTAATCCGGGTCACAGTAACTCACTTTTTCATAGTGCAGGCGTCAGGGCAGGTGGGACACTTATCACAGGTAGAGCCATATGCCCCAGGCTGAGTACACTCACAGCTTCCACACGTACACTGTCCACGGCCGCTACACAGCAACCCCAGGCTGGACATGCAGGTATCTGTGCGGGTGGAGCAGTTGCAGTTTTCCCCCGACCAGTCCGGGTAACATTGGCAGAAACCACACGAGCACGTGCCATGACCTGTAAAAGGCAAATCTGTAACGTCAACACGGCAATGCCAGCCAGGAATCAGATCACCACATTCTGAGCAGTTGAGATCATGGATATGTTTGAAGTAAAATTAAAGAAAGCGTGTTTGCCGCAGGAGGTGAACGATATAAAGCTGCTAAAGATTTCCTGATACCCAAAGGCACAGCTAATATGCAGAGTGATTAGACATGAAGAACACCGGCCTTGTAATGTTTGCTGTGAAATTACACAATGCTTAGCTGTGTTTAGTTAATAGTTCAAGCTGAACATTCCACACATGCACAGAAACAAAGCTCATACCCGAACCGGCTGGATTTAGTTTACAGAATAAAATCCCAGAAGTATGATGCTGCTGTCAAAATGCCAAAATGCTTTAATCTCACTGTACATGGTATGGTTTTCTGAAAATGGAAATGATATGGAATCTCTGGAATTTCTTATAAAGCGTATAAATATATATTATATGCTTTATAAGAAATTCCAGAGATTCTATATCATTTCCATATATATATAAAAACTGGAAATGATATATATATATATATATATATATATATATATATATATAAACACTGTTTTATAATGTTTTAAATAAACGGATGCCAAAAGTGCAGCTGGAAACACATGATCACAAATTATACAACTGATCAGTGTATGTTATTATACTAATTACAGTCAGCTCGAAGGTTTGCTCACCCCTTATTTTGAATATAGGCAATATGAATATTTTTTAATATCTTTGGCATTATATTTTTTTGGAAGAATAAATAACTGGTACAAGTTGTTCTGGATCACAGTAAAACATTACAGAGATCTGAGTAGTCCAGGGAACAGCTGTTTATCATTTATTGCTTATTTTATTGCCGGAAAAAAAAAAAAAAAACACTGGTGATTGTTGTATACATGTTTTCCAGACGAGGACTGGAGAATGAGAGGTGTTGCAATTTATTTTATTTTTTTCAGCTCTGATGTGCATCCACAGCATATTTAAACATTGACATTTTTTAAATGTCAGCATTGATGATATACTTGATTAAACGTTTGCTCTGGAGTTTGTATGTCTCTGCTCCAACCCCTGCCCGCCCTGCTTCCACTTCATGTTCAAGGCCACTGCTTGCCACATTCAGAGAAACAGGAAAAAATTAATGCAATAGCAAGACCACTGTAGAAAAAAAACCAGTCCATACCTCATGAGAAACACAAGACAGCCTATAATCACACATCCCACATAAAAACCTCAATCCTGTTCCAGCTCAATAAGTTTGAAACCCATTAGCCTCCCTCACTGAGTCTGGCAATTTTAGTGCTATGACATCATCGTGTGTTGTAATACAGAAAGGCATGTTCACTATGATCACTGGACTTTTAAGGAAAAAGGTAAACAGGACTTAAACTGCTGAGTGACAATGGGGACAATCACGGAAGTCTGTTTATAATGAAAACATAGTAAAATACCATTTCAAGGTTTCAGACAGAACAAAAAGACAGACAGGCTTTAAGGTTCAAGTTAAAGGGGAAAGAATGTGTATAGTTGATGTTTCTACCCCACAGCTGAGTGACTGGTCAGCTGGTGAGTGAGACGTTCCACTACGTTACATGAACTGGTCACTGCCTCCAACTGAGGTAGAACACAAACACACACATAGCACACTCGCGCTGCTGAGTCCACTCCCTTCAGTGCATGCTTATTTCAACTGTTTGCTATGTAAAGAGACGCCCATTGTGATATTCCAAGTAACTCTTTCCTAATGTGGTCTTCATGGAATGAGTACACTAAACTACAAACAGAAGTTTTTGAGAACAATTCTGTCAAAATAAGTGATCCATACTGAAATACATAAATGTTTTGACCTCAATGTTAATTTTTCCACTTCGAGCAATTCAATGCATGGGGAACAAAACACAACAGATTTATGTTAAAAACATAAAGCTTATTAATTTTTATAAATAATAGCACATCCTGAGGCCGGCACAGTGGCTTAGTGGTTACCACTGTCACCTTGCACCTTCAAGGTTCCCACCAGGGTTCGATTCCCACCTCTGTGTGCATGGAGTTTGCATGTTCTCCCTGTGCTTGGTGGGTTTCCTCCGGGTACTCCGATTTCCTCCCACAGTCCAAAGACATGCAGATTAGGCTATTTGGCGTTCCCAAATTGCCCATAGTGTGTGAATGAGTGTGGTCGATTGAATTGACACCCCATCCAGGGTGTACACCGCCTCCTGCCCTAAGTCTCCTAGGACAGGCTATTGGCTCCCCTGCGATCCTCTGATTAAAGAATGGCATGCATTTATAGTTGCAATTAATTCTGTGGAATGCAAACAACACGATTTTCTGAGTGTCTCCTACATTATAGCAACTATGACTGGTCACTGTCTTACCAGCCTCTCTTTTATTCTCACCTTTAGGTTAATAAAAGAAAAAATATGCAGCCTGTCATGTTACCAAGAAACCACTAATCACTAAATTATCTTTTTTGTGTGAGAATACAAAAGAAACAATAATGAAACCTTTTTGCAGGCCTATTATGTGCAGAAGTGCAAGCCATCCAAATCCCTGTGTAGCTTGTTATACATACTGTAAGTGAGCTTCTGTTTGGCATGGATATGTTTTTCTCAAGTGCCTGAAAAAAACCTGAAACAACTTCAAAATGTATTGCATTCTTTTCCCTTTCTGCTCAAATGCACAAATTCCAGAGTTTAATATTCATCTAATATTCACCAATATTTTTCAGTAACAAAAAAATATACCTTAACTTGAAGCCAATAAACACTTGTACTTGAACTGCTGTGAAAGCCGCAGCCATTCAGTTGTATGAAGGGTGTTCAAGACAAACTGGGACTTTTTAATTGTGTAAAATAAAAGAACAAAGTTGATTTCTCTATATAATCCCCTGTTACACTATTGCTCTTATCCCAGCGTTTCAATAGTGCTTAGATACCACAAAGGTAATCGATATCCTGGAGCCATGCGTGGACAGCCTGCTTCATGTCTGAAATGCTGGCCTCCCAGGAACTCCAAACATGTGGAACTGTTCATGGGAACGACTGCAGTGGGCTCTGAGCCACCGTGGCCTCCTTTAAAATGTTTAAAAAAAAGAGTCTCCTCACCGTACTGTGCTTGAAGCCTCTTGTAAATCTCAATCTATTTCATACCTTCATTCACAAAAGATTTCATCACAAATCCCAGTTTGACCTGAACATCCCTCATAGTAGTAGAATATGCTTAGGATAATGTCTCACCAGAGCACAGCTCCCCTTTATAACGCAGACAGCTGAAGTCGTCACAGTCACACCTCTTCCCCCAGACCTTTCCAAAGTCGTTGTTGTGACACACGCACTGACCGCACACACAGTCCCCACGCCCGCTGCAGATCACTTTGTTAGGGCCGCTGCATGTGTCCTGCTCGCTCAGGCTGTAATCACCCTCAGCACACTCACACCTTGGGCCCAATCTTCCTGCATGGCACAAGCAGATGCCACACTCGTAGGTGCCGTTGCCGTGGTGACACAGAGAGCTGTTGGGCTGCCCCTGAGCCTGACACTTGCACTCACACTCAAAGTCAACAGTGATCTGGAGTGTGTCTTTGAAGCCCACTGGTTTGATGGTGAAAGTTTTGGTCTTCTCTTTTGGGCATCCTCTGGCACGTACCTCAACGCTGAAGGAGACCTATAATAGCAGCAAACACACAATAAAAAGATTGCGATGCATTTTTTTTTTACACACAAACTGTGAGTGTGTGTGTGTGTGTTAGTCAATAATCCCTTTTGGAAAACGTTAATTTGTACGTAATGGCCTGTTTGGATTGGATTAGCTTTACATGCAGAGGTGGAAAACTGGAGTATTGTGATGTTGCTTTTTTCTACAGAAAAAAAAAAGGATTTAATATACGGTAAGTTATTAGAACATTTAGTAAGCTTTAACACAAGTTCCCAGCAGGATTATTTTTTTTTTGTGGTCAATACATGGTGGCATCATTACGGCGGGCATCACGGTGGCTTAGTGGTTACCACTGTGGCCTTGCACCTTCAGGGTCTGGGTTCAATTCCTGGCCAAGTTCGATTCCCACCTCTGTGTGCATGGAGTTTGCATGTTCTTCCCAAGCTTGGAGGGTTTCCTTCGGGTATTCCAGTTTCCTCCCACAGTCCAAAGACATGCAGATTAGGCTAATTGGAATTCCCAAATTGCCCGTAGTGTGTAGCTACATGTGTGTGCCCAGCGATGGATTGGCACCATCTCCAAAGTGTAACCTGCCTCGTGCCCTAAGTCTCCTGGGATAGGCTCCAGGCCCCCCGTGGCCTTGTATATAGGATAAAATGGTATAGATGATGAGTGAGTGATCATTAAGTCGACAACGTTACAGATGTTGGGCCATTGTTTGGAATTACAATATTTTTGAAAGTTAGAATTTCATTGATGGATAGCTTTGAATGAATGACCCCAAATCAATACAGCAAACAAGATAACAAAATATTGATAACTTCAGTTGAAAGATTTATGGTTATTTAGTTCATTCTTGACATAGTCATTCTTTCTTCAAAGATACAGATGCCCTAAGCAGGACTTGTTACAAAATGACAGCAGTAACAGGCATAATGCGATAATGCTACAGTGCTCAAGAGACATGTAAGCACATGGTGTGCATGAGGCATGAGATACACGCCCAGTGTGAAAACCGTTGTGCACATCCTGTTCTTCAGTCATTATTTCTGAACTCTGATACTGTACTTCTTTGTTGTTTAATAGCAGTTGGAATCCAGTAAGTTGCATTACCGTCAACTGTAGGTCTCACTGTCCCACATCAGCCTTTTAAAGTCGATTTTTCAGTCTAGCCTTACTTAAAAAAAAAAAAAATTAAAAATTAAATGCTTCCTTCCCTGACGTTGTCTTGACTCGAACACTTAGTCGGCTTTTATCTGGCACTTCGACACACTCATGTACTGTATCTTCTCTACATTTTCCCTCTTAGTACTGCTCTATGCCTTTGGTTGGCAGCCTGTAAGGATGTTAATCAGTATAAATACTATAAATAAAGGTTGATATTCTATTGTTTTATGGTTGTATTTACAACATTGTTTTAGGGTTATTCATTCAATATTATCGCTTATTCACTTAGCCTGAAGCCTATCCCAGGAGACTTAGGGCACAAGGCGGGGTACACCCTGGACATGGTGCCAATCCATCACAGGGCACACACATATCCACACACACTATGGGCAGTTAGCCTAATCTGCATGTCTTTGAATTGTGGGAGGAAACCAGAGCACCCGGAGGAAAGCCACCAAGTACGGACAGAACATGCAAACTCCATGCACACAGACCTGAGTTGAGAATCGTACCCAGAACCTGGAGATGGAAAGCGACAATGCTAACCACTATGCCACCTTCATTCAATGTTATCCCCACATTATTTTATCAAAGTCATTCTAACAATGTTGGCCTGATGTTGTGTTGTGTGTGGATAGACTTCACAATCTAATTACAATTAAAATCATACGACAACATCATCCAACATTACGGGTTCTGCTGGGGTATCCTGGGTATACTGTATCTTACATAGTATGTTATGGTCATGTGATCTAATTATGATCTAGCCTAACCCTAATCAGCAATGATTCATAATCTCACTATCTGGTGTCTCAAGTTTTATCCCTCATGTTGTAACAGGGAGTTTTTCCTCGCTGTTGTCACGTCTGGCACACCTTGGTCATTAGGCATCGAAATCTACAGCTGCTTTAGAAAAACAACCATTGTTAAAATTGAATTGAATTAAATATTAACCATGTATCAAAGTGCAAGCAGTCAGTGACTAACTTTTATTCCTCAGTTTACAGACATGAGTGAGTGCACGAGGGCATGATGGGACGTTCCGACAGACAAGCTGAGCCAATATGTTGAACACAGTGACTCATATAACAAAAACAAGATAAACTGAAGGAAACAGACACCAGTTTGCCAAATGAGTAACAGCTTCCTTCCTTTCCAGTGTGAAACATATTCACGAACGTGTGTAAATGACAGTAAACCACAAAACTTAAAGCAAGTCATTTATCAGGAAAAGAGCACATCGTTTCCTGTTCTTTTGCATTTTTCCTTATTTGGGGTATTTGAGAACAAATTTCTAAATGTGCAATGAGTAAATAAGGAGGAATAAAAATTCAGCTTTTTAGGGGAAATTTTAAGGAATATTACCACCTATAAAGAGGACAGAGAGAGTCTGTAAGTATTAGAGAAGGATTAGAGAATGAAAGAATGAAAGAAAAAAAAAGTACTGACTTGGTCTCCTCTCTTGAGTCCAGAGCAAGACTTAAGCCCTGGGATGAACTCGTTGTTTAAACACGTGGCATTGAAGGACAAGCTCAATTCTTCAGGAACGTTCAGGAGCTCGAGCTCAACCTTGGATCGAAGTTTCTGTCCATGAAAGGCAATTAGATTGAATGAGCGAGATCACAGTGTTATTTCCGTGTAAGTGGTCAGGCTTTAGAAATAAAACAGCAAGTCATCATGAATAAAGACAATTTTGTAAATATTTACACATATCGGACACTGAACTATGGAATTCTGACCTTTATGTTCTGAAAAAAGATTTAAACTGGTGGATCGACACAATCTTGCCACTTTTAGTAGAGTTTATAATAGAATAGAATAGAATGTGTATGTGTATGTTGTCATGTGTATGTCCAAAGAAATTAAGTGCTTTACAAATATTACACAAGATATACAAATTAACCTTTACACACTTTACACAAATAACACAAGAAACATTTACGACTATTTCACTGAAATTCGTGCACAAATCACTTTAATAAGATACTTTAAGAAGTCACTTTTTATGCATATTTGCACACCCCAGCCATTTCTAAATTTCTGAATTTCTGTTTTTGACAAATTTCTATTTTCTTCTTCTATATTTCTATATTTGCTATATTGATATTTTGTTCTTATTTGTAAAGTATATTTTACTTTGTACAGTATATTTCACTAGTTAATTTTTTTAACGTATTTCTTTTATTACAGTATATTTTACTTTGTACAGTATATTTTACTAGTTAATTTTATTTCTAACGTATTTCTTTTATTCATATTTATTTCTTATGTATAAGCTTTTATTTTTTAAGGTCACTGGCAGTCGTATAAGCATTTCACTGCATATCGTACTGTGTATGACTGTGTATGTGACAAATAAAATTTGAATTTGAATTTGTACAGTATATTGCACTTTACCCATAGTGCACATAGATTTTAATTGACATATTGCACAAGATATATAAGATATACAAGATATATAAGACAGAATATTTGTCCCAAAAATGTAACTGAGCATTTAATGTTTGTATTGCTCTTGGGTAAAAACTGTTCTTCAATCTATTTGTTCTGGTTTTGATTGTTCTGTACCATCTGCCTGACATTAACAGTTCTAACAGAGTAATTCAGCTGATTAATGTGTTGCATCATGGAGAAGTGCACGTGCTCACTTTCAACTCTGTTTCATTTTGACTTGTAACTCTATTTCTTCATAAAGAGTCTTTGCTTCGTTGCATTTGCTTAACTGCAACTCTTTATTTTTTATATCATTTTTTATTTGAAGATTTTCCTACTAGAACAAAAGTGGGAATAAACAATTAATTAATTAATTAATAATTAATAATTAATAATAACAAATGTTGTTGGCCAAATTACAAATTTACATTTACATTTAGGCATTTGGCAGACGCCTTTATCCAAAAGCGTCTTACAAAAGTGCTTTGTAGTTTCCGTCTGTAATTCTTACATTAGTATCAGTATTGGCCCAGAATTTGGCAATAATGACACAGATGCATTAATGAGAACATGAAAACAGCTTTAAGCAGCCACTATAATGAACTTACCGCATAGGCATCTTGGATTAGCTGGATCACATTGCGTGAGTCCTGCGACAGCGTCCCCACCACAGTACCGGGTATCAGATCACTGTAATTCTGTAAAGAAAACCATGAAAACAGAGAGACACAGAGAGAGCATAGTGATTAAGATCTCTTAGATATAGTAATGTAACTAAGAACACGAATTTCTTGTATTTCAGTATATCCATCCATCCATCTATCTAGGAACCTCTGTAATCCAATTAGGACCGTGGAGGCCAATGGTGAATACCATTTTATTTATTCCCATTTTTACAACCATGATAGGATGATCAACATTCATACACTATGGGCAATTTGGGAATGCAAGTTAGCCTAATCTGCATGACTGTGGGAGGAAACCGGAGTACCCGGACAAAACCCACCAAGCACGGGGAGACCATGCAAACTCAATCCCAGAACCCGGAGGTGCAAGGTGACAGTGCTAACCACTAAGCCACCATGTTGCTATTCCTGTATTTAAGCTTTTGTAATTTAAAATAATGCAAAAACAGAACAGCCTGCTTCTTGGTATTGATGTTCTGAAAATATTTACGGTATTGGATGAATTGGTCTTGAATTGAAAACAATATCAGTGGGACCAACCATCCTTAAAGAATCCCTTCTCCTGGCTGTTTATTACTCTGGACCAGGGATCATTAACTAGTGGATCTAGTATTTCAGCAGATAGTATTTAAACAGCTGTAACAGAATGACCGTTGTTTTAAACATATGAACCAGTCAGGCTTGTGCAGCAGATCTTTATGAAAATTCATGCATTTGTCTCTGCATCTCATTTGTTTTTAAGTCAGACTTTCTCTGTCTGGTTTAAACTGATGACATGATGTTAAAAAGTCAAATGAACCTAAAACATACTTTTATTCTCACCTCATCTAATGAAAAACAAGTGTCTAATATGTTTAGAGTCTGTATCATTAATCAAAAGTGGTCATGTGAAACTACTTCAATTTGTCTTATGTATTGCCATGAATAAATCATTTGATGATTAAAAAAAAAAAAAAACAATACTCATATTCCTGTCCAGTCATGTGTTAGTTGCTTATCAAAAGCTTTGAAAGCAAGGAATTTTAAACTGCACTCGTCACTAAAACACATTTTGTGAAAACAGTTGTCTTTAATTCTACCTTGTAAAGTGAAAGTACTGGGCTGGTCACAGCAAAAATAAGATTTATGTTGTTCTCTGACATTTTCTCTGTGATCAATGCGAGAGATGGGTAGTCCTGTGGGATGATATAAAAATATTATTAAGAATATTAATATATAATATTATATATTAATGTTGGACTGTCTGCAAAGAATGCAGACAGTCCTACATTAACATCAAGCTAAATGTTGTCATGTACATTAGAATCAAAGTGCTTTAAGGCAGTACCATTATAGTGGACATGGCGTATACATTGTCTGCATCCATATGACACTGGCCATCATTAGGCTGCACGATGCCAGCCAAGCGTCCATCCAGCGCTACATGAGTCTTGGCATCTGTGGTAAACACAAGAAGATGTGAAGCACCTGGACGCCAACCAATCTTCTCCTGCCAAGAGTAAAATCCAAAAAAAAAAAAAAAACAATGTGAAAATCCAAACAGAAGCTTTTCGTGGTGTGTTATGTATTTTTTTATTAACCTACATTGCATACAGCTGCCTGGAGGATGGCATCAAAGCCTCCTTCAGGGGCATCTCTGTTCCGAGATACTTTCTGCTTCTTTACTTCTTCAGTGAAGCGACTCACTTCTTCCGTCAAAGACAGAACATGTCGGTAGCCAAACTGGGGCTGGCATTTGTATGGTATCCTGTCACCATTAGAAGAGAAATAGTTTTAGATGACAGTATCAGAAACAAGTGAAATTTGGGAATACTGTTGATCAAATTCCTTTGAAAAGGGATGGACGGGACTATGCAAACTATGAAGACTATGCATCCCCAAAGCTATATTGTAATTTCAGTCACGGCTAACCATAAAATAGATTTTTGCAGCGATTTGCCTATCACATAAAACCATTTTCTGAAAGTTGAATATACAATGTGAACTATTCTGGAAGACTAAACAGACTTTTTAGAGTTAGTTATATTAAAATCTTAACCATTTTATACTTCAGATTGTGTTCAGTGTTAATGTGTGCTCTTCATACAAAATTCAAAGTTAAATTTCCAAGAAAGACAAATGTGGTAAGACAGAAAAACTCTGTAATTGGTAGGCCTGTTAGTTTTGTTAGAGCTTGGTAACACTTATCCACACCTATGGGCAGTTTTGTGCTTCCAGCCCACCTATCATGTGTGCATCCAGCCCAGCTATGGATATGAGTAGCTCCAATGTTGGGCCTTTGAGCTTATAACCTTCAAATAATCAGATGTAATAAAATGATTGTAAGTTGCTCTGAATAAGGGAGTCTGTCAAATGCCTTGAAACGAAAAAATGCAAGTGTGCTTTTCAAAGGTAGGAGGAAACCAGACAACCAAGAGAAGTTATGAAATTCCACATAGTTAGTAACCTAATGATCAAACTGGAATGTTTCATTCTGTACCACAAACATATAATATTTCATTTGTTCTGTATACAAATTAATAAGTGCTTTTACTTTTTAGATCTTGGTTACGAGGTTTGGCATATTACAATGTTACAGTTGTGGTCAATGATCTTGAAGAGGTGATCAACCACATGTCTGCGTGTGATTAGAATCATTATCAATTCACAAAGAGTTACTGTATAAGCACAGTTATAGTGATGATCATTAGGGCTTATTCTTTTGCCAAAATTCTTCCTCTTTGAAGACATTGAATAAGTTCATAGTTATCATAGTCATCTAATACGGAGAATCAGTAAGAAGAATTTGCAATGTACACAATAGTAGAGACCGGGTCTTCGAATGTTAATCTCCTGTTTATTGCATCTGTTTGCTACCAGTTTGCTGGTGAAAAAATTTCATTGTATTAGGTTATTTTTTCCAGCATTTGGACTGTCTTTTCTAAATTAGACACCTCTTGCTGTTTATCCGGACACAGTCAGCACAAGTTTTGCCAGGGGAAAAACACTAAGTTGTATATTTAGATCAGCTAATTCATCCACCGAATGCTTCATAAAGCCACTGAGTCATGACAGTCATGCTTTAAATAACCATGCTCAAGTATGACTTTAATAGTTGATAGTATGGTAAATGGTGGCACACATCATTAGATAGGTTTATGGTCATCCACAAAATGGAAAACAGAGAAACTAGTTAAGCCAAAGTATTCAACATTCACATGACAGCCATTATAAGTAGCAGCTGTTATATTTGTTATGCCAGGTTTTCCTGTTCTGGTTATTCACTCACGAGTAACATGGATTCCTCACAGCTTCTGGTGGAGAGATGTACATATATGGTGAGATAGGTTTGTCCACGAAAGCCCCGAAACCCATACGCAAGTTACTGGTGGTTTTGCTCATCTCCTCCGCCAGTCCATTTCCTAGCTTCCTCAGCTGGGTCAGGTCATCGTTCATGGAGTAGGACAAGTCCATCAGATAGTACAGATCTACAGGGTAGTCTGCGACCTGCCTCACCTGCAGCGTGAAGGTCCGCGAGTCATCTATGGAAAGTAGGACATTAAATTGAGAAACTTTCATCTGCTAATTGTGAATTGTGATGACAACAACTCTACAGTTAGGCGCAGATATTGGCATGCCCAACAAAAAAGTGTATTTAAAAGATTCTGAAATCTGATTGCTTAAAATTGTTTTGATTATCTACACTTTGAGACATTTATAATCATTTTGTTCAACTGATGAAATCGAACATGACTGTGGGGTCCCACTGGTTAAGGTATTGTTCAGAAGGTCCTGGTTGAACACTCACCAGGTCTTAGGCTGATGTGCAGTTTCTGTGGTTGGATCTGTGTCACATCAGTGGTGGACCCCGAGGCTTTGTCGCTAAGAGGTCTGTCCTCCGTAACAGTCATCTGGCTGATGGGATAGTCCAGTTCTTCTGCTGTGCATCCTGCATTTATCAGGTTCTCCTTTAAATCACAACGTGATGCTCCTGGCCCATTTAACCCAAACTCCTGATGGGTCACACAAACACATGGACTAAGCTTAACAGTCACACATTTCTTTATCTACGTCATGATCATTTATCATTACATGTCACACCTACAAAAGACTGTTTACTGACTTGGGCTAGAAAACCTGTAGACAGAGCTATCTGATGTGATTGATAACATGATTGACTGGAAAGGAAAAACAACTCCTTGTCCTAAATCTTTGAAGATTGTTGGTTGGTTTATAAAATATAAGATTTGAGTCTACAGAATTAGAAATTTTAGACTATTAAGACATCAAAACCCTTATTCTGATTAAGGTCCCTCTATCCATCCATCTAGGAACCTCTTTAGTCCAACTAGGGACCGTGAAGGACAGTGGTGAGGATTGTATTTATTCCTATTTTTACGACAATGGTAGGACCTCTGCTTAACATTCATTCACTATGGTCAATTTGGGAAAGCAGATTAGCCTAATCTGCATGCCTTTGGAATGTGGGAGGAAGAAATACCTGGAGGAAATCCAACAGTTACAGGGAGAACATGCAAACTCCATGTGCACAGACCGGAGGCGGGAATCAAACCCGGACCCTAGAGGTGCAAGGCGACAGTGCTAACCACTAAGCTGCTGTACCGCCTGAGTAAGGTCAGATATGTCTTTTTAACCTACCAATCAATGTCCTTGCAGAATTTCTTCACAGATTCACTATAAAATAAAATATTTTGTAATGTTAACTGGATGGATTCTGATGAGTATTTGCTACAGTTAAAGCTTTAGCTGATTTATGAAAAATGTTTCAATGTTGAGATGCACAAATCTATTTAATAAATATTTTTCTGTGATTAATTAATTTTCAGTAAACACTTTATACTGGTCACTGGTCACTTTATACTGGTCAGGGTAGTGGTAGATCCGGATTCCTGTTACAGGGAGAAACTGTCCCTGGATGGAACACCAGTCTATCTTGAGTCATGAAGCATCAAATAGGTCTAATAAAGTAATAGTAAAAAAATAGTTATAAACATGATATAAATGTATTTAAACAGCAAAAAGAGCTGTAAGGATTTAATACATAAATTGTGTATATAGTATTAGTTTTAAGGCTATAGAAGTAAGCAGAAATTATAACAGTTAAGCAATAGCTGCAAACATAGTACAAAGTGCCATGACAGTGATACTGTATATTTCTCTTGTGTGTAAATCTGACATTTTTCTTGTGCAAAATCTGCTCAAGGGAGGTGCAGTCCTGGATCACTGTCTGACAGTTTAATGTAATCACCATATGTCATATTGGTATTCAAGTATTGGACTGTAGATGCACATAAATATAACACAGGTCATTAATTTTTTTTCATACTACCATACTTAAAAAAAACAACAAATAAATCAGACTTTCCTTGCTACATACAGTAGTAACATGGGATAATATGTTATCTTACTCAAAGTTATTTCTCAATAAATTACAATAAATTCAACTTAAACAGGCTATTGAACTCCATTGTGGGTTTGTCAGCTTATTATCCATCCAATTTCCATTTTGCTTCTCACTTGTAGTGTGGCCTGGAGGGGAAGTTCTGGGCATAAGGCAAAGTAGTCTGTGAACGGAGTGCAAACCCACTGCACAACCACACCACACACACATTGCACAACCACACACACACACACATTTTCACACTATGGCCAATATTACACTATGGCCAATTTGGAAGCACCAATCAGTCTACTATGCATGCCTTTGGACTATGGAAGGCAGCAGGAATACCTGGAGGAAATCTTTAAATCTTTAATCACATTTCGTTCTAGATAACAACCACAGTGTAAACATTGTACAGTACATGGTGTTATCAGTTCCTGCTGTTTGGCTTTTATATTGTATCTGCAGGTTTACAGGGTCAGATGTTGGAGTATGATTGAGCAAAGTGAGCATGTACCACACCTCTTGGAAGCACCAGGCACAGGAATGGTGCACTGCTAAACACTGCTGACACGTGCTGGCTCCCCGAGAGGTGCAGATATTAGAGCCTGAAACAGATGAGAGAACATTTGAAGTCTGTTTGTTCTACACATGCCTTAATCTACACTCTACCCTTAACTACTTCTGAGTGAAATATTCCAGGAACACTCATGCAACATGCCACCGCAAACAACATTCTCCAGATGTATGAGTAATTTGATCAAAGAAAAAAAAAGACATTAACAGAGAAGCCCAATGGCATTTCATTATGCACATTTTATGCACAAGTTCTCATGGTATTTAAAAGAGCTGAAGAGGCAAAACTGAGATAAGCTAGATGATTAAAAAAATAACAGATCATGGTAGTGATGGTACTAAACTATCACAAGGTTGAATATGCACTTAAAACCCACTAATGGTTATTTGATCTTGGAATGAGTAAATGCAGTGTTGCAAAATGCATAACAACAAAAGATGGGAGTACGATTAGATCTGAGCTATCAAAATAAATGGTTTAGTGTTGATGTTTCTTTTCTGTTCGGGTTCTTTAGGTTGGCCTGATGCCACAAATGGAAGTACCTCAGAATAACTTTACCTAACATGGACTTATTGCTGTGAATTCACTAATCTATAAATAGCATTACTACATACACAGTATAAGTTGAAATACTGTAAGTAAATTTAAACAAACTCTTCCCACAGCTCTTATGAACGCTCAGATCGGATTGATCTGAAATTGTTGATACATTTTCTATGACAGCATTTCTAACAGTACTGCTAAATGGAGTTAATTTAATGGATTTCTATAGTAACAGCTAATTCACAAGGACTTGTATGTTGAACGCACCACTTAACCAGATTTAAAAAAATTATGGTCTCGTTAATATGGCGCTACATTTCTCTGTAAGGGGATGTTTATTTAATTCCTTAAATAGGTTATGGTTTTATTTGCTACAGGGTTAATTAGAGCAAAAAGATTGCCAGAAAATAATAACAGAACTTATTTCATGTTTGTAAATTTACTCTGGGGGACACTTTGAAGCTCTGATGGATTAAAAAGGTGTTCTTCAAGTGTGGTTGTGGTTCTGTGTTTTTGGTACATTTTTAGTTTTTTAAAGTGGTTTAAGTAATTTAAAATGGTTTTACAAAGTAGAGTTCACACCGCAGTAGAGATCTTTGCTGAGCCACCCATAGAAGGGTGGGGCAAAACGATGACGCTGTACAGGATCAGAATTTTATAGAATCTTTAAATGTCTGGATGTAACTTGAAATTGCACTTTAATATAGAGAAAGAATTCTCTAACAAATGCTTTGAGTCTACACCTTTTATGGTTGACCTGAAATCCACCCAGTCAATCCATACCAGTCTGGGAGTGTGAAGGTTTTTCCTCTAGAATTCATGAATCACCATTTTATATTTGGCCGCTTATATAGCATCTTGGCCAAGCAGAACACACTCATTCTGTCCACATGAGCTAACATGCACTAATTACCACTTTGGGGACTGGTTTCTAGATGAATTCTGAAGTTTGCAGTAAATAGGTGTCCTCAGTTTATTTATTAGTTCAACCAATTTGTCCTGTCCAAATACAAGTTCAAATGCTCATCAATAATATATATATATATATAATTTGTATATGTCAGATTTGTATTGGAGGTTGGAATAATGTTTGCTTGGAATAAAAAAACAACAACAACAAAAAATCTTAGACTTACAGCGTGCCTAAAAAGTCTCCACATGGGTGAAATAAACATAATTAGTCAAATCCATGCATAATGCTAGATGTGTTAAGACAAGTTCATCACGAGTAGGGGAGATGATGCTATGTGGGCTTACAAAAAATAGCTTTTAAGCACCATGTTCTGGAATAGCCGTGGGTTCCAATCCTGGTCCTGGATGAATTAGTTCAGTTCAGCTCAGTTCATTTCAGATAGCCCTTTATTGGCGTGAAATTACATTTTTGCCAAAGCAATTGTAGAAGATTGAGTATGTTATAAATAACATCAAACTGCATTTATTTAAAAATATATATAAAATTATAAACATATTTACATATGACTCTCTGTTCTGCACACTTTAGTGTTTTCCTTGCTCTCTCACACTCACTTTGATTAAGAAAAAACAAACTGATTTTGAACTGAAAATTCAAAATCACTGAAATTACTGAAATTAGCTTTGATCACATGTGTTGGGAGACATTCAATGTGCAGATCAGAGGGTTCTCCAGGACCAGGGTTGCGAAACTCTGATGTAAAGAGGGGAAAAGTGTTAGAAGTCTAAGTGTAAGTATATTCATTGAAAATAAATAAATAAATAAATAAATAAGTTTATGCCACCTTGTTTTTTGTTTTTACTTGTTCTTCAGCTTGTCTCAGTAAAGAAACCCTAAAAGGTTCTTTGTAAAGTTCTACAAATATTGTGTTTGTAAATGAGAAAAGGTTTAGACGTATAACTTCTGTAACAAGCAAAACCCCTTAAACAATTTTTTTTTTTACAAGAATACAGACTTAATAAGCTCGTATTCAAATATACATTTTTCATAACAATATTTTTGCTCTTTTATACATGACATTAGGAAACGTATGAAAGTTTAGTTCTAAAGTTTAAAACCACTTATGAATAAATAGTAATTAATATAAAATGAATTAAGGGGATTCTGGTTCAATTTAAAAAATTGTGCTAGTAGACATGTCAAATATGTCAAATGTCTTAAATAACATAATGTGGAATAAAAGATCAACGGACTCACCATATACCTGGTCTGAAATTAAATACAATAAGATGAGATAATAAATCCGTAACGTCGGTGTTTTTGCCATTTTGGTCCGTTTGGGGGTAAAATCTCCGCACCTGGCGCCCTGAACGCGCGGCTCCTCCGGCGATGAAGAAATAACTAAACAGCTGTACAGCTGATGTCTCTTTTAAGAAAACGCAGGATGATGGAGTCTGGACACCCCGTGTGAACAGAGACCGAACGAGACTCCATCAACTTTACATCAGTTGTCTCTTGCTTCAGGTTTTAGTAAGTAGGCAGATCAAAAACAGGAAAGTGAGTGGATTGGAATTAGGGAGTGACTTTTACTACGAGAGTAAGAGCAACTAAGTTCATTGGCACAGCTTGAGCATCTCAGCCTGAATGTGGTTTTCATTAATTTCTTCCCTCTAGTGGCATAAGTGATCACTTGCTCTGGAAAAGCATATACACATGATCTATTATTATTATTATTATTATTATTATTATTATTATACATGTGTATGTGCTGGAAAAGCACACACACATGAACACATGAACTACTCACTCACCATCTATACCACTTTATCTTTTATACAGAGTCCCGGGGGGCCCAGGACACTTAGGGTACGAGTCAAGGTACACCCTGGACGGGGTGCCATTCCATCGCATGCTCATTCACACAATAGGGACAATTTCCATCCATCCATCTAGGAACCTCCGTGGTGACCATTGTATTTATTTGCACTTTTTACGATGTAGGACCTCAGGTCAACATTAACTCACACATTTACACACTATAGGCAATTTGGGAACACCCATTAGTCTAATCTGCATGTCTTTAGACTGTGGGAGGAAACTGGAGTACCCAGAAGAAACCCACAGAAGAAAGCACAGGGAGAACAAACTCCACACACCCAGACCCCAAGGCAGGAGTCAAACCCTCGATCCTGGAACCTGTTAAATACAGAAATAATATACAGTAATTAATAACTAACTTCTCTGAATGCTTTACAGATAATTTATTTGTCATTTCTTTTCTCACAGATCCAGAGTCCCAGGCGTGATCCTAAGATCAAATCCAAATCATATACAAATTATATCTATTTTTGAAAGCTTCCCAGACAAAGTCACAGGGCAGGCAACTGTCATATTTATGTCAATAACTGTCATGCAGGTCATATGAAGCAGTAAGGGAAAAAAAATCACCATAAGGACACAGCACTTTATTTTACTTTTAGAGCCCTCTGCTGCAATTTTGGTGAACTGCAAATGCCATAAATTCATAACAGTGAACAAACTTCTTAACTTACCCCTGAACCAACACATGCCTGTCTTTTGAAAATCAAGAGTTTCTGTGCTGGCTGGGGTGGGGCTAAGTTCTGTATTAATGTAAACACAATGTAAAAATAAATGAATTAATTAACTTAAAAACTGAAATCTATTACAAAAAAATATTGCAAATCAAAGAATTGAAGCAATTTAAAATGAACTTTAAACAAGAAGCTTAAATTAAGCTGAGATTTCTGCTTGTCTTGTTTAGTTTTAATTAATTATAGTGTCCCCTAACATTGACAAGTCAAGTCAAACAGGGACTTTAAAACTAAAAAAAGGGGACTAAAAAAAAATTGTGGATGAAGGGGTAAAACTGATTGTAATCAGACTTTATGCACAGTACAGTGATAAAACTAAGCCACAGTAGAATATTTGAATAGACCAACTGTTTTAAAGCCGTATGTATTTAAATCCTGGTTGAGGTGGCGCAGAGCCCACAGCAATCGTTCCTGTGAACATTAAGTCAATGGAATGCCTGATCCTTGTAAATTGATAGATTATTTGTCGCCAACTTGTGGAAGAGACACATCTGTCTGCAGGAATTGTCCTTCACCAACACTATTTCCACATTACAGGAACTCGGCTGGGAGTTATTGCCACATCCCCTGTACAGTCCTGACCTTGAGTCATTTCCACATGTTTGGTACCTTGATGGTATCCAAGTATATTAGTGTAACAGGGGGTTATATAGAGAAATAAAGGGAATTTTTACTCTCATAACTGTGTTCCTTTATTCTGCACAATGAAAAGTCCCACTTGAACCCCGCTCATATTTCTAACCCAACAGTAAACCGCACCTAAAATAAAATAAAAATTAAATGTTTGCATCCTCAGTTATTTCTGAGCAAAAGAAAATGGGCAAGGCACCATATGTGATACTTTGTTTGTCAATAATATACATAATTTTTTATATTATTATATATTATATATATTTTTTATCAATAATATATATAATATATAATGTATTTGGGGTTTGTCAGATACAGATGAAACTGAAAAAACTGACCAATCAGTCAGGTAAGTAGGAACTGACATGTCTTATCATAATGTCTACAGTATATTAGCACTATTTGACCATTATTATTAGTTGTTTATAACAAATTATTAGTTGTTAATAACGGAAAACATTTAACACATTGAATATATTGGAGTTAAAAATGGATTTTCTTTGTCTTTTTTATGCAAATGCAACATTATGAGCAGCTTTACAGCAGCTTGCATAACTTTTCACTCCCTTGAACGTCTACATTTTGTCATGTTACAACCTGGAAGTCAGATTTGTTGTTTTTAACCAGTCAGTTTACTCAATTTAGCTAAGAATGTTCAAGTATATGTGTTTTTATTGCTGTGAAATGTTTATTTAAAAAATTATGTATAGTTTAAGAAATGTATAGTTTATGGGATATATGTATGTATGGGTTATGTGTCTATCAGCTTTGCACATCTGAACCCTAATATTATTTGTCCATTCTTCTTAGGAAAAAAATGTTCAAGCACTATCAGATCAGACAGAGTCCTGGCACAGACTCACAATCAGATTGCGATCTTGGCTTTGATCAGGCTTTCGATCACAGTCAGGTTGTTGGTTCTTGGTTTTAAATCACTCCATTGCAGCTTTGGCAATACAGTTAGGGTCAAACATTTGTAAGGTGAACATGTGCATCAGTGTTAAGTTATGTGCAGCTTGGATCAGGTTGTCTTCTTGGATTTCCAGCTACATTTTACAGCAACACACTTTCTTAAAGAGGTCATATTATGCCAGTTTAAAGGTTGCTAATATTGCTTAATGAGTATCTTAAAACAGGTTAACATGTATGCAAGGTCAAAAAACACTTTAGTTTTCTCCAAAAATAGATTTAATTTTACCCCATTTCTAAATGATTTG
>JAQMYJ010000006.1:23292091-23304743 GCA_030014305.1 Clarias laeviceps | reverse complement strand
TGCCGCAGACGAGAAGTTCATTTAGAGTTATCAGCCTGAAAAATGACCAATTAACAGCACCTCAGATTAGAGGCGTTTTTTTGTTTTTATTGTTGTAAATAAACCTTTATGTAATCTTCTCTTTTCTATTTTAGGGCCCCTGTGGGATTTCCCTCAGTAGTTCTACTGGATCGAGCCCCTTCTCCTCGCATCGATAAAGAATACCGTGCAGCATTGAGAGCTTTCTCTCCTCCAGTGTCCTCGAAAGTGTCATCTGTTCATAGAGGATCATTAATGTCACCCACCAATGGCCCAGAACGGCTGAGATCCCCTCCTGATAGTGAAGCATATTATGGTGAGACAGACAGTGATGCAGATGTTGCAACTCAGGACAGACATCGCAAGCAGAAACGCCGCAGTCCCAATAACTCCCCAGCCAAAGTCTTTGGGTGGAGCTCACCCCTTCATGATGACACCTCTGAGATGAGTGGCAATGAGAGTACATCTGATATGTCTGCATACTCCCAGATTGAATGCTGGACCATCCCTAATGGCATACATGACGGGAATGGGCTTCCACTGCAGAAGAATTTACCTGGAGTGGCAAGAAGAGAGGTGGTATACCAGCCAAATGGGGATGAGTGGTCTCTTCAGGCAGAACACTCTTCCGAGAACTCTGATCAAAGCCCACCAGGTGCTATAGAAGTGGATAGCGGATTCCAGGAACCCCCTATGATTCCACTTGTGTCCCCAGTGCGGGCTAAAGAGGTACTCATGCGGACATCCTGCACACAACTGGTGCCAATGGTGGGTCCAGTAGATAACCCTGTAGATGAAGAGCTCACAATGACTTATATGGATAAAGCCAAGGAAGCTAGTAAGTACCAAAACCCACAGTATAATCCTTATGCACATGCTGTACATAAACACATTACATGGATATTGAGTATATCTATCCTTAAATGCCAGTTATGTGCACTTTTCTTTCCACAACCTTCAGCATCTTAAAGATAAATTCCACGTGTCTCTCTACACTTTTGTATACTGAAAGCTAACTTGTGAAAAAATTATCTATGGCAATAAATAAATAGTCACTAGACTGAAACCAGTCAAGGGTACATGTAGTTTGATATTTGCAGTGTGAATGAATCTATTTTATCCTATACATATGGCCACATTTACTGGTGAAACATAGTGTACCAAACTCTTCGGTATAACCACAAATCCTTTTTTACACTTTTCGACATATCTAAATAGAGCCGACAGTTGCTTTTTCCCTCTGGGGCATTGGTTCTCAATCCTGGTCTTGAAGGACCCATTTTCTTGCACATTTTAGTGTTTTCTCACTTTCCAGTAAAACTAATTTAACTAATCAGGTAAATAACAACCTTTTCAAAGTTGATGTGGGTCTAGTAGAGCAGGGAAAAAACTAAAACACTCCAGGATCAGGGTTGAGAAGCACTGGCCTTTGGTCTTTTCCTGTCTTACCTCATCAACTGTAATTAGAAACAAGCGATCTTCATGTTGCCCCCCAGTGGCCACTTATTAGATGCTGAGTATAATTTTGCTGTACAGCCTTGAATTTCAGGCTTATACACAAGCATTTATCTTTAGACACACATTGTTCTACATTTGTGCCAACATGCTTGTCATTACTAATGGGTTTTAATACAGTAAATACACTTCCAGTACAAGTGAAACTTACTACTTAAAAAAAGATCTAAAATGAATCATACACAGCTGTAAATCGTTTCGAGTACCTGTAGTAATATTGGTGCTTAAAAGTGGTTGCTCTGTGAGTTTCTTTGACTTTTTAACTACGGAGTAGTTAAGGAAGGGTGAACTCATATACTGTACTATGTGGCAGTGGGGGTTCCTCCATAACCCTATTGAAGTAGCTTCATGGTTCAGGCAGCCAGGGTGGGGGTGGGGGTGGGGGTGGGGTTTGGCTGGATGTGAGGAAGAACCTGAGGCTATATTTTCCATCTGACTCAGTCTTATAATGCAAGTACTTCTGTTGCATACCTAGAATGGCATGTCCAGTTGGTGTTCCATGTCAGTAGCACGTTTTAGGAGCTTCGCCACTGTCAGTGATGTTGTTTCATATGTTTTGGAACAACGTCAAATTTGAATTACATATTATCTACCTATATTCTATCTATTTATGGTTCCAACATTTTGTCATTTACTTCATTGGGCACTTTTAAGTAAAATTTGTGCCTGAGGTATTTTTAGATCACTGTGTAAGCAGATGACCTAAAGGTAGACACCAACAGGTGCATTATGTCTCCTGAATAGATTCACT
The DNA here is from genome assembly GCA_030014305.1 of Clarias laeviceps. Taxonomy (NCBI): domain Eukaryota; kingdom Metazoa; phylum Chordata; class Actinopteri; order Siluriformes; family Clariidae; genus Clarias; species Clarias laeviceps. The sequence goes on along the minus strand of JAQMYJ010000006.1, from coordinate 23,302,459 downwards.
GAGAAGATTTTCTTTTTTGAATTTAAGGAAAGGTTATGCTTTTCATGCAGTCACAGTTTGATTGGATGTCACCATGTTTTTTCTTCTTTTTGTTATTTTTTCCTCTTTCCTTAATCAACTCATACAACAAATTTTATGAAGTTTTTCGCTATTTTTTAAAAAAGATTTTCAACTATCAGCTACAGCTCTATAGCTCCACTGAGGCATGGTCCCCACTAAACCACTGAATGTGTACTGTGGTTTCTGGTCCCAATACAGGTAGTCCTCTACTTACGAACGAGTTTCGTTCCGGGAGCACATTCGTTAGTCGGATTTGTTCTTAAGTCCGACAAAGTGAGCCTTTGACACGAAAATATAATGTGAAGCATATCAATCCACTCTACTAAATCTCAGTCCTCTTTCCCTACACTGCCATCATGTGGCCATAACCCGTAACAGCGCCTAAGGAAATTAAACAACGGGGGGCGGGGGGGGGATGGGGGGGTGCAAAACCTTGTTCGCTTATCAAGTTAAAATTTATTTAAAAGTTTTCTCGTCTTGCAAAACACTCGCAAACTATGTTACTCGCAATCCATAGTTTTACTGGTGTGTGAAATGTAAGTGCTGCCTCTGTGCCTTTAAATAAGAGCTGTTTTCCACTCTTTCGGACTGTGAACACTGATTTGTAGAGGATTTTCTTAAATTACGATTATTAACCACTGGGACAGCTTTACAGGACATCCATTTTCTATCATTGTGACTAATTCATTGAAACGGGTGAGGTGGACTCATTTTTTTTACCTACTTCCGTGATTTATTTACATATACAACTGGTACAAATGGTCCGTTTGTATCTAATTACTCCAGGCCACTGCCATTATTGTTTACTGTAGCCATGATGGGGTGTAACAACATCTAGTCTGCAATAATGTTTAAGTAGGTGGTAGGTGTCAAAGTAACATCCACATGAACCCAATATTCTCAAGTGACTATTGCCTAGAGCAGCACACTGCCTTAGCCGGCTTGCCTTCTTCCTATAATACACAAGATTGAAAAGAAAACATGATTTATCAGACTAGACTAGCATTTTCCATTTCTTTATCATCCAGTGCTCAAGTGCCCAATGTAGTGATGTACTACATTTACATCACTGTGTTTGGCAGACGCCCTTATCCAGAGCAACTTGCATTTCTCTCATTTATTTAACTGAACAGTTGCCAGTTAAGCACCACCAAGAAGTGGCAGCTTGACAGTGCTAGGATTTGAACTTATGACCTTCCAATCAGACTTTCCAATGTCTTACATACTGACTCCTGCTCCAGGGACCAACCACTGCATACCAGGACCACCCTGTTATCCTGATTTGGGGATACTCTGACTAAGTTGTCTAGCCATCGCAATTTTGCCCTTGTCAAGGTCAATAAGATTCTAATGCTTCCCAATTTGTCCTGTTTCCAAATTCCCTACTTCGGGAACTGATTATTCACTTGCTGCCAAATATATGTCACTCCTTAACAGCTGCCATTGTAAAAAGCTAGAAGGAAATAATGCGGATATATTTGACAATTTAAGATCAGCAACACTGGTGGAATTTGTTAGGGTAGTTGGTACAATGAAATATAGTGTCGTAAATGAAGATGTACATCATTCGAAGCATTATTATTATTATTAGACTAATCCATCTGAGAATAACAAAAGGGACCAAATGCTGTTGAAAAGAGATAATATTAAGTCTTCTGTTTTCAAAGACGTCCTTCACTTGTTACTAGACTCATATTGATTTACAAGGCCTGGGACAGGGTGGGTGAAACTGCGCATAGCAGTATGCTATCATGTGTCAACACAGACACTAATGACGACAGTAATGAATGACGATGGCAATCATGAGCAGTTTGTTCTTCACAACACTGCAAATCAAACAATGCTTAAAGCCAGTGGGGTATTACTAAGCAGTCATGGCAGACAGTACCCTGTGGTGTGCCCGGACAGGTGGGCAGGGTTCATCAGCACTACTCACCGACTGAAATAGTTTCAGTGACATAATAGGGTTTCATTGGGCCTGCGGTAGGATCTTGTGGGCTCTTTAAAAGGTCGCACCACAGACTTTAGGCAGAAGGATTCAGGGGTGATGTGGACAGAGTCTCCATGGATTGCTGGCTGATCACTACTAGCATGTGAGTGTGTCTGTCCTTCCATCTTAAAACTGGTGTTGGGAAGGTAGGAGAACAAACACATCATGAAGAACCGCACATCACTTTCCGAGCTTGCGCATGTAGCACCCACTGTCTCCACAGGTAAAACCTGAGCTCTTTAATAAATTTGAGTATCCTGGTATACTTGAGGATGGGGACGTATTTTTTTTTAAGTTTGAAAAAATGTTTTGGACCGAATTTAAGTGAACAGCAATTTTTTTTTTGTCTACTGAGATTATAGTTACAGAGCTGTTTGGATGATGTATTATTTTAAATTAATATGAGTTTTTTTAAGAACTGGGATTGTTATACAAATAGAAGTTTTAATGAATGAATATAGAGGCATTTAAATGTGTACGGTTGTTTTGTTCAATATTTGATAAGTAATGCATTTTATTTTTATATATATATTATAATATTCATTTTTTATTATATTAGATTTATATTAATTCATTAATGTAATGTCCATCTTACAAAGCATTCTCACATTTTTTCACGTTGAGGCAGAAGGTATTATATAAAAGTATAATATAAAATATTTTTTGCAACATGTGGCACTTTCTTTTTTATGGAAACATGTTTAGGTTGTGTTAAGTGTGAAGCTTGTCAATTTTTTACTCTTTAGAGGTCATACTCTCCTACTGTTAGAATGTGTTGGGCTATTTGTAGTAAAGAGTGAGCTCATAGATTTATCATAGGCAAATCTCTGCCAGACACGTTTCAACAACTACCTCACTACATTACAATGTCCTGTTTCTGCTCTTCTTTTAAACTTAATCATTTTCAACAGCAGCTTAAACAACTTTAAAAAAAATTTGATGTTATGTATACTTGAAATAAGTAATAAGTGGGATTTTGTCTAGTTATCAGGTCAATGAGAGTACAAATTGGCAGGAATTAATACTACAGTCACTAAACTTGAGCCTCATGCTTAGTATGAAGTTTGTCTGTTACAAAACCCATATATTTACTTTTAAATTCTCAAAGCCAGACTTTTGTTTTTAGGGCTTATTAATTTCTGTGATATTATAGGAGTTTCACCTGTCATTTACAAATTCCAGGGGTTATCTCACTTTACATCGCAATATTCAGTGTACACTAGTACACACTAGTACTAATACTGTATATCAGAACAAGATATTTTATGTTTTGTTGCTGTACAACTACAAAATTGAAAATAAAACTGTATTATTATCTGTAATACGTTTTCACTATTTCAGGAACTCTTAACTTTCTCATTTCATCCCTAGAACTGCACAGAAGTGAGAGTGTACAGGACAAACAGGTGAAGGAGGCTAGATCTAAGTGTCGCACCATTGCCTCTTTACTGACAGATGCTTGCAACCCTCACTCTAAAGGTGTGCTTATGTTCAAAAAGCGTCGACAGAGGGCCAAAAAATATACACTCACCTGCTTCGGCAGTGTTGACGCTGATAGTTGCAACAACACAGACTGCGAGACGGAGGACGAGAGCTTTTTCCTTGGCAGTGAATCAGAGATTGATGAGGACAGCCTTTCTGCAACACCAGACCCTACATGGGACAGTGGTTACCTGGATGTTTTAGAGAAGAGGACATCGGCATGTGTGTTATCTGATGGAGAGGCAGAAGGTAGCCTGGGTTTGAGCGGCACTTCAGGCAAAGGGGCACAGCTCTTTGAGCAGCAAAGGAAGAAAGCAGAGAAACATATACCAACACCAGTTACTGTTACACCCACTCCAATGCCCCAGCAACAGCCTGACACCATGCTAACCCACACATCTGTCATGCCAATGACCCCAACGTCCTCTCATCATGTCAACATGGTGAATGGAGACCCTGTAGTAGTGAGCAGAACCAGCGTAGTGCTGTCTTCACCAGGCCAGGCTCCAATGCCCAGTATTTCAGGAGCCTTTCCAGAGCAATCTGATTCTTGCTCTGGAAACTCAGTTCTTAACAGAACTGCAAGGCCTTTTGCCCCAGGCTGTGTAAGCCACAGAGCTGCAACAGCCCCTGTTGTCTTCAAGCCCAATACCATCAAAAAGACCCCACTTCAGGCCCAAGCAGTATCAGTACCAGCTTCTTTCTCTAATATTGGCACTGATGGTAAGAGAGCAATTGCCAGTACATCCCTATACATCCCGCCTAGACCATCCACTGTCAACGTCCCCAGTTCTATCTTGTCTCCAGCCTCCTCTGTGGCTTCTGGTCCATTTTCCCCTGCTTCTTCAAATGCAACACCTTTCACACCACAGAGTTCAGGCACATCTGCTAATCACTATCCTACAGCTGCCCCTGCGCCATCATTTAACTTGGCCCCAGCTATGAATTCCCAGTCTTTTTCTTCACCACCAACACAGAATATGTCTTTTAGTCCATCTACTGCTCAGCCTCCTCCACCACCCTCTGTGTCATCACAATCATATTTGTCCACTTATACCCCTACTTCATCCCTTTCTCATGTCCCAGCCCCTGCCCCTGTTCAAGTACCTACACCAGTGACTCAAAGCCAGAATTTACACCCACCACCATCACCACACAAAGTTTCTTTCAACCCATATATTTCAGTTGCAACCACAACATCTGAAACATCAGATTCTCCCATAGTGCACCAATATCCTCTTTCAAATTCAAGCACAGGGATTACTTCTCGAGAGCAGCGGATATCTGTACCAGCTGCCCGAACCGGCATCCTGCAGGAAGCCCGTCGTCGTGGAACTAAGAAGCCCATGTTCAGTAAGATTGAAGAGAAGAAACCAATGACCTACAACCCTGAGCTGCTGTCTCTTGTGCAGAACTTGGATGATAGGTCCCGTCCTGGAGCAGAGCCTGGATTTGAGTCAGGTCCAGAAGAAGATTACCTCAACCTGGGTGCTGAGGCTTGCAACTTCATGCAGACTCAAAGGAGCAAAATTCCTCCATTGGTAGCGCCTAAGCCAGCAAATAGCACAATCGATATCCCCCAGATGGGAGGAAAAGGAGCAGATCTGTTTGCTCGTCGTCAGAGTCGCATGGATCGCTATGTGGTGGACAAACAACCCAAGTCTCCAGCCAAGCCACGAGAGCCTTCGCCCACTCCATCTCTTCCAGCTCACTGGAAATATTCCTCCAATGTTCGTGCCCCTCCACCTATCAGCTACAATCCATTGCTGTCCCCGTCCTGCCCCCCAGTGGCTCAACGTGGTAATAAGGCCAATGAAGCTGCAAGAAGTGGAACAAAAACAAACCCTGGTCAGAACAAACAAGGCATCAAAGCTCTTGATTTCTTGAGCAAACAGCCATATCAACTCAATTCCTCCTTGTTCAGTTATGGTGGGGGGGGACCCCAGAGTATCACCACCCATCAACTACAGCAACAGCAGAAGCCATCAATGTCAAATGGATTTAGCACAACTCTAATCTCACCAAAACAAGTGCCTGTCAAAGCTTCACGTGTATATGAGATTAAGCGCTTTTCCACTCCAACCCCAATGTCAGCACCCACATCCCTGAACCCCACTGTGATTGTACCACGCTCTGCTACCACTCTGGCAGAGCCCCTGTGGCATTCTGACCTTGCTTCACCTCCTCCACTTACTCCAAGATCTGCTGCACCCTTCTCCCCACCACCTCCTGCTCCAACAGGAGCCCTGCCAGCTCTCCCCAAACTTACAACTGCCCCTGTAGCTAATGCAATGCCCAACCAAGGACCTGTTCCCATGCAAGCCAATGTACCTTTCCAGGCAGGGAAACAGTTTAAGAGTGCCCCAGATCTGAGTCCTCTTTCTCCAAGTGGTATGCGCTCGGCAGTGTCTGCAAGTAGCCAAAATCTGCAAGTACCTAGACCACGCTTTAGCACCTCTAGTATGGGGCTGCAGCCCAATGTGTGGAGACCAGGCTCCAGGCTCTATTAAGCAATAGACTGTCATTTAAAAAAGTTGTGTACTCCTAACCACATCAGCAATCCTGCCTGAAGCGGGTGTATTACACAGTATTTTGTTTGTAATTCATTTACCGGAACATTAGGAACAATGTTTATTTAGAACATGAGTTATTTGTCAAATGTTTGTATTGCCCTGTAGTTTCACTTGTTATTATTGCTGTGAATGTGTAATGCAAAAAAAAGATGAATGATGGTAATATTGAGATATTCTATCTATGTCTATTTTATTAACTGGATCTATCAAGAAAAGGAACAACCACAGACATTGTTTAAACAGTCGAAAAAAGGCAGCAAGGGTTAAAAAAATATTAAAAAGAGGGATGGAACTGTGAAAAATGAAGATGAAAGATGAAAGAAGAATATGTTCAGCCGATCTTGGTGACTGTCGTTGACTGACCCAAGGACTCAAGGGTTTGTATACATGTGTCAAGTTTGACACTGGATGTTATAAAGAATGTGGATATACAGTATTTGAAGCAGTGATGGACAGCAATACATGATTATCATGGCAAAAGAGATATAGAAATGAAGTTTTGAAGGATTCTGTTTGGAAACATGATTGACATCCTTACCAGGAGAGATGGTACAAACCAAAGATGTTCATATCTGGATTCAAATCAGTTTGGCTACTTGATGCATGTGCACATCTGCGTCTGTTGCTGATTTATCTTGCCGATCGCTTGTTGCTGCCTTCTTCTACAAAATGCAATGCATGTAAATCCACCTGTAGGGAGTTCAGATAATTGCATGACAGCTTGGGAAAATAAACCTGTATAATGTTTAAACAACAAAACTGAATGTTGCATCTTTTTCACTTTTTCTGCTTTGGCTTTTATTGTTACTGATGCTTTTGCTTTTTTATTCTTGTTCGCTGTTGTTTTTGCATTTAAAGCTTCTTGTTCATGTGCAAGCTAGATTTTTTTTTCATTGTGTAAGAAAACAAAACAAAAAAAAAAACAATATACAGTATGTAGATACACATTTCTATGTTCCTGGATTGGTACCCTTAAGCGTGCATCTTTTTCACCTTTAGTTTGTATCTTTGACTTGGAATAGCATAGATATTTAACCTTTTAAATTGAAAGTAGTTTTAGATTCTTGCCAGTACTATGTAGCCAAAAGGAGATGAGAATAAACCATGGAGGTTGTGGATAGTCCTGTAAATCTCCTAAGTTTCTCTTTATGTCTCCACTCATTCCCCTTTAGAATAGCCTTGGCTAACTATGATTGAATCTCAAATGATGAAAAATCAAAAGCCTGTGCATCATGTAGGGGGTATAATCACTTGTTTCACACACTAAGTAGTGCCCCTGATCTGGGGTTAGATAGAGATTTCGTATGCAGCCACTTGATAGAGAATAGTTACCTTTGTAGCTTACGTTAGCACTGAACAAAGCAGTGATATAAGTCATAAACCTGCCAGCACTCTGGTGGAAGCTTGTGCTAATTAGCAGAAATAAAAGATTGAAATACAACTACGATAGTTCAGAGCAATTTGGAATGACTTAGAAGACGTAAATAAGGAATCAAAATGTTGTTTACGATGGCATATTGTTATCAGATGTTTTTGCCTGCTGAAAGTGTTTCCGTGACTGGTTTAGAATGTGGGTTTTGGTAGGCAGCTACTCGTCTCTTCCTCCTTTCTGATACCACAAACCACCAATGAATCTTTTAGTGGTACGTAGTATTGGACCCCACCCTCTTACTTTCAACCAATGGGTATAAAAGTATTCCTTAAGGTCTGAATTTGACCCCAAATCAGCTTTAAAGTTATGTTTTAAAATGCTTTTACATTACCATATAATACATGAATACCCCAGTAGCATACATTATATGGACACAAGTATTTGGCCAAACCTGCAATGAATCCAAATACATGTATTTCAATATGGAGTTGGTTCCCCTTTTGCAGCTATAACAGCTTCCACTCTTCTTGGAAGGCTGTCCACAAGATTTTGGGAACAAGCGTTTCTGTGGGAATTCGTGCCCATTCATTTTGTAGAGCATTTATGAGGGCAGGCACTGTTGTTGGACAAGAAGGCCTGGCTCGCAATCTCCGTTCCAGTTCATCCCAAAGGTGCTCGATGGGGTTGAGGTCAGGGCTCTGTGCTGGCCAGTCAAGTTCTTCCACAGTGAACTCATCAAACCATCTCGTTATAGTCCTTGCTTTGTGCATTAGGGCACAGTCATGTTGGAATAGAAAAGCGCCTTACCCAAACTGTTGGTACAAAGTTGAAAGCATAGCATTGTCCAAGATATCTTGGTATGCTGAAGCATTAAAATTGCCCTTCACTGGGGATAATGTCAAAACATTTGAAACAAAAAAATGTTGAAACACCTGAATTCAATAATTAACAGGTTTGGCCAAATGCTTTGTCCATATATGTAGATAGGTACAATACAGCTTGGACCTTTTTTATGAGTATATTGACTCTAGCACAACAAGTACTAGTCAACAAAAATCTAATTATGTGGTTGGTACCATTTCTCCTCTCAGGTTTGGTTGTTGTTACTGGCTATATTTTGAGAGTATCAGTAGTAGAAATTCGACTTTTTACTTTTTTTTCACTTTGTAGCACACAGACAATGGTGTGTTCATGCTCACAATCAAAGATAAAATGTTACATTGTCGGTTGTGTTAACTGCCTTTAGTTTTCTAAAAAATATGCATTATTTAGTTTTCTTTAAAAACAACATGCATTAAATATGAATAAAGAAAAGCAAGAGTAAGAGTAAGAGCTTGTTTAACAGAAAAATGGAAGCGAAATATGGATATTGTATTTTGTGTCGGTCAACTACTTTGTTGATTACATGAGGCATTAAAACAATAAAAAAAAAATCAAAGTTTTTGTCAGTTTACATTCATTTTCACACCTTCCGTACCATATAAACACATTCATGTATTGTATCTATATGGATAAACTCCACATCTATTTGCTGTTTAAAGCAACTTTACACTCATCTCTATTACGTTCAGCGAGACTGTGCTTTTTAAAAACTGTAAAGCAGAGTTACTCATTTATCAGCATTTATTTTAGAAGTAAATCATAATGCATAAAATGCATAAAATGCTTAAATGTACAGTATATTCTAATACACAGTATATTAGCTACTGAACAGAGGATCAGCTGCACTCCATTACCTGAAAAAAATCCATATAATTGATTTAATTGTCATTATATTACAAACATTTTACCATGCTAAATAGCACCACTGTATCAGTAAAACATTTTAACAATAGCTGGGTTTATGACCCTGAGTTTATAACTCAATTTCTTTTTAGTTTTTTTTTTTTTTTGCAAGCTTTTCTATTCAATTATCATCATGACTATATGAATAAATCCATATAGTGAACAAGACAAGAATATTTATTTAAGATCTGGGCCACAGTTATATGTTTAACACTTTACATGACACAATACTAGACATTCATTAGACAATTCAATTCAATTCAATTTTATTTGTATAGCACTTTTAACAATTGACATTGTCCCAAAGCAGCTTAACACAATCAAGAATTTGATATTTAAAATACAATCCAAATGATGATGACACAGGGAACTATATTAAAGTATAAAATATTTAAGATATATTTAAGTATATAGTATATAAAATAGGCACATACAAACCACATTGATATCTTGTTGTAATCGTATTAAGCAAAGAAAAAAAATATATATATATATATACTGTATATATATATATATATATATATATATATATTCATTGTCATCATCTATACCGCTTCATTCTGTATACAAAATATCCATCCAAATATACATTTGCATAATTTCAACAATTAGAGAGAGAGAGAGAGAGAGAGAGAGAGAGAGAAAGCATTATGTTAAAGTAGGCAGAGAGGGAACCCTTACAAAAGAACAGTTCAGATCACATGAAGGATAACGTTGACAACCATCATAAAAGAAAGAGCAGCCTGGTGAGACCTGATCATCCAAACTAACTTTACCTTACTACAATCTACCAGCTTAGCCGGATTTCTACATATCTTACACAACACATTCTGCTTGTGAACATTGAATCAGTTCTCAGAGCAATGTTGCAGGAAGTGCTGTATCTGATCCAAACAGAGGGGAAATTTAGTTGGAGTTCAGGTTCTAACTGAAGAGGGAGGAAGCAAAGCCCTGCAGGTTTAATTGATTTGAGGCTGTCACGAACTAACCCGAGATGACCAGAAGACTTAGAGCGATAGTGGTTAGCCCTTTGTAGCATGGATGGTAAACCCAAACGCGGAAGCAAGCGAGTAGGCAGGATAACCACGCGAATTAGTCTAAGGACT
>JAQMYJ010000006.1:23266238-23291991 GCA_030014305.1 Clarias laeviceps | reverse complement strand
AATGGCAGACGAACGATCTGGACCGACATGGGCGAACTCAATGACTGAGCGATGTGAAGCGCCATCTTGTTTCCTTTCATGCTTCCTGGTTCACGACCTTACTACTTCCGGGTCCTAGTACCGGTCATGCCGTGAGTGTGCATGACAGAGGCCTTCTTTTATTCAGGGCCCCCTTACACTAACACAAATATGATCAATAAACAATAAATACTCTCTCACTCACATTAATTGAGAAATTTACTCTTGTCTGGTTGACAGTGGATGGGGAAACACACCCTGGATGGGGGGCTGTAAGGTAGGTGCAACTGTGTCACATAATGAATAAACAAGGGTACCGAATTTAAATTAATTAAGCAAGCAAATAAACAACTAAATAAATAAATGAATAAATAGAAAAATTTTCCTGTTGGTCTTCTTTTTCCTCTTTATATTATATAAACCCCTTACCAACAACAAACAACAAAAGTGGCACTTGACATTTACGTAATTTAAATTTAGGTAATTTAACTGATAAAGTTTTTCTTTCTCTTTTTTTTCTTTATTTTTACTGGTTCACTATTTCTTTCTTTTCTGGATTTCCCAAAAACAATATACATAAATTGGAATATTATACAGTACAATCTGAAAGGATATTACAGAATACTATACAATAAGGATATACAGTATTATAATGTAATAATTTATTGTCTGTTAGCACTGTTGCCTTGCACCTCAAGGATTTGGGTTTGATTCTCGGCCAGGGTCGATTTCGTCTCTGTGTGCATGGAGTTTGCATGTTCCCCCCGTGCTTGGTGGGTTTCCTCCGGGTACTTCGGTTTACATTACATTTAGGCATTTGGCAGACGCTCTTATCCAGAGCAACTTACATTTTAATCTCATTATACATCTGAGCAGTTGAGGATTAAGGGCTTGCTCAAGGACCCAACAGTGGCAACTTGGTGGTTGTGGGGATTGAACCTGGGACCTTCCGAACTGTAGACCAATGCCTTAACCGCTGAGCCCCACAGTATCCTCCCACAGTCTAATTAGTCTAATTGGTGTTCCCAAATTGCCCGTAGTGTGTGAATGAGTGTGTGAGTGAGGTGACAGTGCTAACAATTATACCACCGTTCTGCCTTCTGGCTAAACAGTACACCATGTGACAACCAAACATTCTAGAATCTCTACAACCTTTTATGATGATGTTATGATATTTAAAACTAAAACGCCAAAGACCAAAAAGGAACACAGTAGTGTTCACAATAGTGTCTGGTGTTCTCAGACCTAAAACAGAATATTAAAACAGGTAAAAATGGAATGAATACAGTTAATACACAACACATAAGAAAACTTACCATGATATATAGCACCCTGGTACTTATTCGCTGATATAGAACATGTACACATTACAATACATCGTTCTACCATGTTACATACTTTATTTAGTACATACCCTTGAAGATACCATAAAAATATGATACACATGTTTCTATACCGTAATAGTAATATTTATACAGTAACTACTGCAGTGCCATTTTACCTGTTATAGTTCCCTCCACAAAGGTTAATATACAATAATTCAGTGAATACCATGGTACTACTGAAGTTCAGTGAGTATTTAATATGGTACTGCCTGTGTTTTACCATACCAGTATTGAGTACTATCATATCTAATATGGTACAGTATGTACAAACTTACTGTCATAATCAGATACCAGCTGATCTTTGGTAACCTACCATGGAATTTACCAAAGAGGATAAATATACTATAGTTTACAATAATACAATTTCTTATGGGATAAACACGGTAGAGTTAAAGGTAACAGAATGAAATTTATATATGTATAGTATGTTTAGACATGAACACAAGCACACAGTCAGCTCGATAAACTTTAATTTAGTTAAATTAAATTTAAACTAAATTTAGTTACATTTTCACTAAATTTAATTTGGTTAAATAAACTTCATAGCGAGAACTCTTTAGGAAGAGCTACCCACCTGTAGCAGTTTTAGATGAATATTTACAATCCTGTGTGACCTATAAAGAAACAAATAACACTCTTGATGATGTCATCTTTTCGCACATTGTTACATCACAGACGGTGGATTAAAGGACCCGGTCTTGTGCGCATACACTACTGGCATTAATTAACACGAGCTGTATTTGATTAAACTGTAAGGAATATGTATAGATGTTGTTGTTGTTGTTGTTGTGTTTGTTGTCGGACCAGCCGATCATCAAGACGATGGACCACCCGCACTGTCCCCATGTCCTCTCCGCGTCCGAGTCGGACCTCTGTCCCGCACACCGCGCTCGCTCCCTGAACACGCAGCTCCGCCAGGAGAACAAGGAGCTGAAGGAGCGCGTGGAGCGTCTGCGCGTGTTACTGAGTGACATTCCGGAGTTTGAAGAGGAGAAACGCAGAACGCTGGAGGCTCTCCATCAGTCGAGCGGTAGGGAGCAGGACCTGAAGGAGCGCCTGAAGGAGGAGTGGGTCGAGAACGCGTGTCTCCTGGACGCCCTCGCCGATCTGAATTTCCTCATCCAGACCAAAAATCACCGGCGATTAAGAGTTGAAAACCTCAAGCGGGAGCTCTTCAAAGCGCATCGCGGCGCGCAGGAGACGGAACAGAGTCTCACGGAGAAGTCTGAGATCATTAGGAGGAGACATGCAGAGATCGCGGAGTTATTAGAGCTGATTGAGAACTGTGCGGCGCATGTGGAGGAGAACGCAGCGCGCATCGAGGAAGCCGAGAAATTACTGCGACAATGGGAACGTTTGGGTCGTCTTCAGAGAGAGGCTTTCCAGGAGGATCTTCCTCCTCCTCCTCCTTCTCCACTTTCTCCTCCTCCTTCACCTCCATCTCCTATAGTGCCCACAGTTTACAGTAAAGCCAGGCACTCCTGGCTGAAGGACATGCTGGTGACACTGTGCAGCTTCTTCTTGACACTGCTCTTCCTGCTTTTTGTTATTTCCTCTGTTTTACCCTTACTCATAGACGATGCCAAACCCATCTCATGCACTAAGGTCCTCCTGGACAGAACAAAGGTGCGTTTCAGTAAAGTTCTCCATAACGAACCACCACTAATTTGATTCCTAATTAAAAAGATTAAAGACAGACCCTCACTGGTGCGTACCAGAGCATCACGCACAGCCATGCACACCACTACAGCACGTTCTCCAGTGAGATATTGCTTTTATACAACAGTTCAGCACACCATTTATTATCACCATATGATATATTTGTTTATTTAGCCCTTAAAACCTAGAATATTTTAGCAATTATTTATTTTGCTTTTTTTGTTTTTAATAAATATATATAATTCAGGATTGTACAGGATATAGTGATGTATCTTTTTTTTTTCAGCACAACTTAGGCAAAATGATAAACTGAATTTTATCAGTACCCAAAGGACCCAAAAATGACTGAGCAAATAAAAAAAAAAACAGTGTCACAAAGGCAAAGAAATAGCACTGATGCACATGATCACGTTTTTTTTTATGGTTGTTTTCATATGTTTACTATGACCAAAAAAAGAATAAGAATATGCTCATTTTGAGAGTGATTTTTTTGTGACGTCTCTCCCCTGATTATGGAAGTGGTAAAATTGACCCTTTATAAAAGTAATGCTGACTTTTGTTCTACCTGACATCCAAAAAAGCAAATACACAGTTTGAAGTCTGAAGCCTCCCCGTTACACACAGGCAAAGCTTCCATATAAGCACTTTTTGTTTTTTAATCATCATTGACCTACGCTGTGTTACCAGCATATATCTGTGGTGCTTGATTTTTAAGGGTTAACCAGTTATTTTGCTCCGCCAACACATATCCTTCCACAACTGGAGGAAATGATTAACTGCGGCTGGTGGAGCTGGTGACAGTTAGTATAATTAACAGGTGTGAGTAGTTTTACATTCTTAGTAAAAGGTGAGAAGAATAAACCATGGAGTTTGTGGACAGTCCTGTAAATCTCATAAGGTGGTCTTTATAATTGCCCAGTTTCCTCTTCAGAATATCAGCTCCATTAACTTCTGTGTTCCAGGGTTGAATCCCAAATACAGCGGAACATCAGCATACAAATGCCTCGCTTCATTAATTTTTACCTTAAGAATGGACATGCGTTTTTTTTTTTTTGCATTTTAGGCATATGAACTAAATTTTATTTGCGTTTTTATTTGCATTTTGTCCACGTTTTTTTGAACACATATCACCATGGGTCCCAAGAAAGTTAGCAGTTATGGTAGCAAGAAGAAAAGAGAATCACTTTCAGGGCAAAATAAGAAAGAAACTTCAATAAAAATGCAGCTGGTGCCATGAGGAATCATAAATTAAGGTTATATGAGGTTTAATGTCTTTATTTCATATTTTACTTCATTACTTCCACATGTCCTTTCTAAATGTTTTAATTGTTTTTATGTGCGAAAAAATGATTATAGTGTTGGAAATTATATTGGTAATATTTTTATATTGGTTGGAACGAATTATCTGCATTTACATTATTTCCTACGGAAAATTGCTTTTCGCTATATGAATTTTCTCCTTAAGAATTTGCCTCTGCAACGATTTAAATTTGTTTGGCGAGGTTCAGCCTTGTGTTAGGAGCTAGATAGCTTTGTAGTTGGAAATAAAAGAACACTGATGGTTCCAGTGTAATTCAGAACAACTTGGAAGCAACTATTAATGAATCAATGTGTTTTTAAGAAGACACTTTTATTAGATGTGTGTTCCTGTTACTGGTTGTGAGCAGGCATTTGCTCTCTCCTCAGTATGGCGGACAATACAGACCTACAGAAATCTTTCACCCCTCCTGCGACCGACAGTTAGTGTAATTACCGGCTGTAGAACACGTGACACGGAGTGATGCATATAGTTAATCGTCCAAGTGGTGTTACGTTCCATTATCGCCTCTTGTGTAATGCCTCTCGTCCAATCAGATTGCGCGGTCAGAACTAACTGTTGTATTATTCAAAAGAACTGTTTATTGTTGCTGAGGCATCTATAAGCATGATACATTTTAAACCTGTCACTGATGTTGCTGCATGCCATGAGGCATTAAACCTGCCCAGTTCTCCTCAATTTATGTCATAATCTGGAATACCTCATGGCTTCAGGAGGTTGCACTTGCCCTGACCTGTGGATTTAAAAATTCTGCTTTTCCCACTGCCTGGCATCGAGGGTGCCGTGCTCACACATCCGCCTGATTTTGAGGATACTGTGCTTGTGGATTGTGGAAGTGGACTTAAAACCATTACTTGTTGAACAACCGTGCCAATATTAACAGTATGTGCATATTAAAGGTTCCCAAGGAAGAACACTGCCCTCTTGTGAAATATTGCATTATTTCAGGACATCGAGGACCATCAATTCAAAACTATATATATATATATATATATATATATATAACACATCAATATATGACAACACATCAAGTTCAGCAATTGCACGTGAAAGAAAACAACCAGGGGACTTATTATCAATATTTTTTTAAATCTAAGCTAATTTGTTAAGTGTTTACACTGAATTTAATGGAGATTATCCAGATCATTGACACACTGCTATGACAAATATTTTCAACAAATAATGCAGAAATATGTTCTCATTTGACTTACTATCAGGTTCAATGCTAAACTATATTTCATCATACTTGTAGTCTGTGCCGTTAGTATCGAGTTTAGCATTGATGTATGAAACATATATACATAATCATACACATGCACACACGTAAATGTGAGCTTAAATGTTGTGTCAGTAAACTTCAATCAAATCAATGTTCAGATAGTCACATAACTACCTAGTGAAACTGCAGGACAGAGGATGTCGTCTAAATCTGTTTAGATTTGGATCAGACTCCAACTTACAGAGAAGATCTGTCTCATTTATGTTCCTCAGAGCAATTCATTCCTTATTGAAGACTCTCTTTCCACTGGGTGTCATATCTGCTTTCTACTCAGCGCACGACTCTGATCCTCTCTAGCTGGCAGTAACCAAGTAACATAAGCTCCATGTGTAAAGAGAGGCTTCCTCCAGCTGCTGCTCTTTCAGCTTGACTAGAAGAAAAGGAGCTACCCTTACACACACTAGACTCAGGAAATCGATATTACACTGACTCAGCTCTGACTTCCCACCTGCCCACTTAAGCGTAAGGCTTAAAATAGCACAGTAACAGACACGCAAAAAAAAAGAAAAGAAAAGCACAGTCTGCTATAACTGCATATAAAACTGCATACAATGGAACGTAATATATGAATTCATATATTTTTTTATTTTAATAAATGATGAAAAAGAAGGCAGAAAATAAAAGTTTTAAAAAGTTAAACCTATGTTTTGCACACTTGTCCATTTGTACAATTAGAAAAGGTAAAAAATAAAAATAAAAAAACTTTCCCAATCTACCATGACGTAAAAATATCAGCTCTTGTTTTGCAGAAATAAACCATGGTGCAATGTGCAGTTGGAGAAAAATAATCAACAATTTTATGTGCACTACAATGAAAAGCTCACAACAAAAATATTTGGTTCAAACCACATACTTAAGATCATGGGTGGGTTTCAGACAAAAGATCCTTGTTCAAATTTGTTCAACATGCCTCGATTTAAATATTAGGACATTTGAAAGATGAAATTCTGATCTTTTGATCTCAAACCCAAATGTCTTCAAAATCACATAAATTTCAATACATTTGAAGGGAATTGAACATAATCGAACTGGCAACTTGAGCTGGTTTTGTATTTGTGTCTGTATACGATGGGAAATTAGACTTCTAAGGCCAAAAACATGTTAATGCAGCTTTAGAAGATAGAGAAACAACTTCTTCTAATACACTATAATATCGTAAAATCCTCTGATACTATTTCCTCTCCACAGCTGCTGCCTTAACTGATCAATATTCTACAATGCCTACAGGCAGGAAAATCTTCATCAGAGCTGTCACTATAGTAACTGTCAGTAAATTTCAGTTCTGCTTGTTCAGTGGAGGCTCAAACACTAGACTGTTGCAGGGGAACAGCTGACCCAATTAATCCAGAGCATCCAGTAGTAAAAGCGCTGTTTGGGATTCATCACACTTCTGGCCAGGGTAACACCAACAAGAGTTTGTGTGAAAGAAGTGACAGATTACACAGAAACAGAGTAATAATGTGTATGTTTGGACCTCGAATCTGTTCACACGTCTACCTGCTGTTTCTGCTGATGGCCATGTGGCACTACATCACTACACTCTGTGGAGGTAAGAGAATCATATTAGTTACTTTCTCAATAAAATAAAAGCAGATGGATTCGCTAGACACGTCTGAGATGCAGAAAGAATCAGAGGTGGCTTACCAATATGTATTTATTCTTTCAACAACTATATTTCCATTCTTTTAAAAGTTTTTTTTTTTTTTTCTCTTTTACTAACCTATATTACTGTTGAACAAATAATTCACAAACATTTGGATAATATTTGGCTATTTACTAAACATCTCATTTATTAAAATGGTTATTACAGTTGGCATTCAAGTCAAAAACAGGATTTCTCGTAAATTAAGTTGTGTAAAAAACTATTGTCGTTCCCGTGAACATTTGGCGAGTGGAATAACCGCTCTTTAAAAATCGCCAGCACCCCTGTACAGTCGTGACCTCGCTCCAAACCATTTCTACATGTTTGGTCTATTAAAAATGTTCTTGGAAGAGCAGCGTTTCAGACGTGCATTTCAGATCATGGCACTTGTGTACCGAGAAAACTTTCTACCTTGATAGTAACTAAGAGTTAGTGAAACACTGGGGTAAGTGCATTAGTGTAGGGGGGATTATATAAAGAAATAAAGGGAGTTTTTAATCTCATAACTGTGCTGTTTTACATAATTCTGCGCAATCAAAAGTCCTGATTTGTAAAGTACATATTTGTAATACAGACTTCATATTAAAGAAAAACCCGGTTTAGAACTAGACTACATGTTAGTGCAAATGTTGGCCTTAATCTCCCAGAATGCCATGCAACTGGCTAGTATGACAAATGTTTCGGCATTGCTGGTGATTCAGCCACCATTTTTTTCTAGCAATCTGTCTCCATTTTAACAATGCCACATGTTATGGAAAAGCCACAAACAACAACATCAAACACACTGGAGACAGTTTCCCATAGACAAAAATAATAGATATTTGTGGTTATCAGCCCTCCAGTGGGGATACAGGGCTAATCCTGGTCAAATATGAGCCCCTGCTGGTGCTTGTGTAGTGACCATTTAATCTCAGGTAGCATCATCATGAAATACATGTTCAGTAAAATTAACACAATAAATATTCATTATACTGTACATCCATCCATCCATATAGCCAGAAACCTCTGTTGTCCAACTAGGGACCGTGGAGGCCAATGGTGACATTTCTGTTTATTCTCATTTGAACGACTGTGGTAGGACCTCTGGTTAACATACGCATGCACATTCACACACCAATTAGCCTCAGCTGCATGTCTCTGGACTGTGGGAGGAAACCGGAGAACCCGGAGAAAACCAGCCAAGCATGGGGAGAACCAAACAAACGGAGAACATGCAAACTCCATGCACACAGACCCCGAGCGGAAATCGATCCCCGGACCTGGACTGCCACCATACTGTACATGATGTAAATATATTATGATTATTATATTTGACATTAAATCTAACTGTAGCAGCAGGGATGTGGTCAAGCATTGAATAGCAACGTATGGAGAAAAAAAGGTCAGAAATTGACATGTTTAAAATCAGAATGTAAAGTATTCTGATTAAACATGTTTTGATTTTACGAAACCATATTTTATCATTAAATCCTACATGATGAGGGAGCTGTACTGTAAATATCACCATATTGTAAATCTGCCAGTGCATCATCCGCAAAAGTGCATCAAAGCTGGAGCCTGATGCAAATTGCCAAATCGTTATTTGTCTATAAGCATAAAAGCTGAATTTTTGTAAATGTAAAGACGAACAGACGAGGAAGGTGGACAGAGTGAAAGATTAGAGCACTACTGCGTTACACTCTTTGGCGAGGGAATGGCAAGGGCCAAGTCTCTTTGCATCACTGGCATCAGCAAGTCTTTGCATCAGCAGGTCATCAGCTGGCATTGTGGGTAATGTAGGAAACTTTTAACTGAAGAGAAGATGGTCAGTGATAGAAGGTTAGATATGTCTGTGTAAATCTTTACCACATTTTAATTTTAAGATTATTATGCAAGTTGTGGCAGGCATATTTTTCCTTTAAGGACACATGTGTACCATGTGTACTGTGAATGTGTGTGTGAAGATACTACAGTAAAATATTCATTCATTCATTTATCCATTGATCCTGGAACCTATCGCAGGAAACTACAGGCACAAGGTGGGGTACAGGGTGCCAATCCATCGCACGCTAAAGCAAAAATAAATTCCTTTACATTTTTATAGGAATTTAGAATGGTTAAAAAAAAATGTCTTTGACTTGTTGGAATAAACTTTGTGACATATAGACATTAATTTAATCCTGTTTGCCTTCTTCTGCTACCGATCATTAGTTTATGATTCGTTTTATAGGACATGATCATGTGGTTATTTATAACAGGCGAATGGTAACTAGGACACAAGCACAGTTTGCTCACATGGGTGTGGTACCACACACACACACACACACATACATACACACACACACACACACATGCAAATGCACCATGGACAGACCCAGTTCCTATTAACACACCCCAGTGCACAACTTCGAAACTTCATGCACAGTAAAGAGAAATCAATCTAGTCAGCCTGAAGGGTGTGCAGTCAAGCTTCTTTGGTTTTAATCAGATATGGATGTGCGAGGACGAGCTGTACTTAAGAGGGGGAAATTTAACAATGAAAATCAGCAAGAGCAGGAAGGATTCGTGCTTCAAACCACATTTGCATGTGTGCACCGAAAACCTTGTGCATGTGGCATGCTGAACATTTATAGTCCTAAACGTCTTAAAGAGTTTAACTGTATTGTTGTGAGTGTTGTAATTATGATGTTACGTTTTTAGGCTATTTTGTGTAATATTAACGGCTTATTATTCATTAAATTAAAACAATGAATAAGGTTATGCTGACAGCAATTTAAAT
This sequence comes from Clarias laeviceps, assembly GCA_030014305.1. Lineage (NCBI taxonomy): Eukaryota > Metazoa > Chordata > Actinopteri > Siluriformes > Clariidae > Clarias > Clarias laeviceps. Next base: position 23,281,932 of record JAQMYJ010000006.1, on the reverse strand, counting down.
TTAAAGTTCACATATTATACTCTTTTTTTTTTCCCCCTGGCCAGAATGCAGAGATCAGAAACGGCTGGTTATCAAAAATAGACATTATATAAGGACAATATAAATGATCAATGTTCCATTAACCTAGCTATCTTTAGCACTTAAGAAGCAGAGGGCAGAGATGTAGCTCCTGTTTAAAAACGTCGAACTGAGGATATCATTGCAGAATAACAGTTACAAACCTGCTTCAGCATGCAATGCAGGCACGGGGAGAACTTGCTCCACCAAGCACAGGGAGAACATGCAAACTTCATGCACACAGATCCTGAGGTGGGAATCAAACCCCGACCCTGGAGGTGCAGGAGTAACCACTAAGCCACCGTGCCGACAGAAAGGGGATGTGTTTTTCTCAATTGCACGTAAGCATACACAAGATATTTCTTCACACCATGTACACTATATGATGTTTACTGTGACATAATACATAATCAGTATTGAAACTATTAGTGCAACACTAAACCCAAAATCACAAATTTTATCTAGTGTACATAGTCAGTAACCTAGCTAACTGCTAATACTGATCAAACTCCCACTTTGAATTGTCAGGTATTTAGTATATATATATATATTTTTTTTTTCAGCCAGGGTCAGGGTGCAAGTAGGAATAAAATTTGGAGGGAAGTCATTCCATCAAATCTTGTAGTCAGACTTTTTCCCATTTTTTAATTGGAGACCACAGGCCCGAGTCAGTGAATTCAGTTTTATATTATTTTATTTAACACTTTTAACAATGCATAATGTCACAAAGCAGCTTTACAGAAATACTATACATTCTGTATATACATTTAAAAATGAAAAGATCTGTTGGCAGCACAGTGGTTTGGCGGTTAGCACTGTTCCCTTGCACCTCCAGGGTCTGGGTTCTGTTCCCGCCTCGGGCTCTGTGTGCATAGAGTTCACATGTTCTCCTTGTGTTTGGTGGGTTTCCTTCCACAGACATGCAAATTAGGCTAATTGGTGTTTCCGAAATTGGCCATAGTGTGTGAATGTGTGTGTGTGTGCTCTGCGATGGATTGGCACTCTGTCCAGGGTGTACCCTGCCCTGTGCCGTGGGATCCCCCCCCCCCCATCCACCCACCAAGCCCTTGCACGCGATAAAGGAGGATAAAGCAGTGTATAGAAGATGAGTGGGTAAATAAAAAGATATGTATAAAGTATAGATTTTTTTCTATCCAATGCAGGTCTGGTGAGGTTGGATGAAGAAGTGGACAAGAGCACGTCCAGGATCAGTCACTCTGATCATTTAAAGGCGCAGCTGGAGGCTTTATTGCTGCATGGGAACAGCAGCGATGTGTCTCTGCGCGTGGAGACGACCGACGGTGATGAGGTCAAAGTGATCCAAGCCCACACTCTCGTGCTGTCTCTGCAGAGCCTCACCTTCCAGAGGTTGCTTGAGAAGAAGAACGGGAGCGCTCTGGTACTGAGAGAGACTCCCGAGTGCATCAGTGTTTTCGAGAAGTTTATCAGGTGAAGGAAAATACAATTTCTGAAAAAAATCTGAATTTCAGAAGGCAGATAACATGTTTACTGTTTTACATCAATTAGAATTGTGCATATCTTTGAAGATGGAGGGCCTTACATAGATTTGTAGCCTTGGTTGGGTAATGTGGTTTAAAGGTCACATATTATAGTGCTTTAAAAAAGTTTGCATAAGAGTTCTCCAAAATATGTGTGTGTGTGTGTGTGTGTGTGTGTGTTCTCTCTGTTTCACTCCTTTCCCAAACATGCTGTTTCCATAAACGTACCCCAAACACCGCTTTGATGAAGTGCGATGAATTGATGACTTTTCCTAGCCAATCAGAACACAGCGACCAGAAATGTCTATGTTAAGAACCTTAGTTAACATTTTCCACCTGTTCTTGGGTTTTTCCTATCCACATTTCTGATAAACAAATAAAGAGAAAAATTGATGTGTAAGATTGTTAATATGTGACTACATCCTCAATATTTAGCGATATAAAAGATAAAACACAACTAAGAGCTAAGGAATGCTAGGTTCTAGCAGTTAGAAGACTAACAGTCTAGCAGTTGCTAGATTGTGATGCTACCAGTTACCCTGGGCTTATTTATTGTAGCTGTTAAAAATGGCACACAGAGCATTGAAGGGGGAGGGTCTCTTTGTATATGAGGTCACAAAAGGGAGATAAACTGATTTGCTTGGTCAATAAGGATAAAAGGGAATGTTTTTGCTAATGTTTTTTCCGTGTGTTTATGCAGACTGAAGACACGTCTAAATGACTAAAAATGAAAAGTGAATTTTGCATAATAGCTGCCCTTTAAAGAAAAATATGACACCAAAGTCCAGATGAGAATGCTGAAAGCCACAGAAGAAACCATGTAGGACTTTGTATGATTTTTTGAGCCTTGTGAGTGTTACATCACTTACCAGATGTAAACATTCCCTTACAGTAACAACTAAAATATTTGGTCAACTACAAACCTCAGGTGGTCAGCCACATTATTGTGATCTCATACAAACAAGAGACAAAGATTTATTCAACTTCAATAAGCTTTTTATCCTGGCCAGGGAGGATATGGAGCTTATTCTGACAACATGAGGTGTGAGATGAGTATACATCCTTGAGGACACCAGTCCATAGCAGGGCACCATGCACACACAAGTTAATACCTATGGATAATTTAGAGTAGCTAGCCCATCTACCAAAATTGAGAACCGAAAGAATCCTACATAGACACTGGGAGAAAAATGTATATACTGATTCAGGATCAAATCACGGATCCTAAATTTGGTCTGTTTACAGGTTTTAGAGATTTTAAAGGTTTAACTTTTTAACATTTTATGACATAGATCAGAAAGCCTTCAGTAGTTCACAAAACATATCAGAAGAAGCTGGCAGAGCTCCTCTGACCTCTGATATTGGTATTATATTACCAACTGAAAATTGTGTAATTGGTGCATTCCTATTTTCTGAGTTCTAACACAGTATTGTCTCTCTGCAGGTATTTGTATTCTGGTGAACTGGATTTGCATTTGGATGAAGCCACTGCTCTGCATGAGCTGGCCACTACATACGGTGTCTCGTTTCTCCAGCATGGCCTGACTGAGTACATGATCCAGAATCTGGCCAGTGCTTCTCTGAGCGGTCATGTTGTGCGCTGGTACGAGTATGCGAACACAGAGGGTGACGCCAGCCTTCGTGCCAGCTGCCTGCAGTTCCTGTTGAGGAACGTGACATCGGTGTTGCGGAGCTCGGAGTGGTTGTCGGTCAGCTCCGAACTGCTGATGGCGCTACTGCAGCGTTCGGACCTGGTTCTGCACAGCGAGCTCGAGCTGTTTAAGGCCCTTGAGACCTGGCTGATGCACAACGAGCCGGACAGGCTGACAGTGGAAAATGTATTGCGTGCGGTGCGTTACCCGATGATCCCACCACGTGAGCTGTTCCGCTTGCAGCGTGAGTCACAGGTGCTCTTGCGCTATTACGAGTCTGTGCGTGACCTCCTGTACATGGCGTACCAGTTCCATTCAGCGTCCCCACCACATCTTGCCAAGTTTTTCGATGTGAACTGCAGCCTGTTCATCCCACGCAACTACCTTGCACCAGCGTGGGGCACCATGTGGCTGATTAACAGCCCTGCACGTGACGACCGCACAGCTACCTTCCACACACAGCTGGGCCCGAGTGCCCACGACTCCAGCAAACGTGTGATCTGGAATGCACTGTTCTCACCACGCTCACGTTCTGACGGTAATCCACGTATCGTCATCACGCCTGCGTCCTCCAGCGCTGACTTTGCAGGTGTCGTTTTCCAGAAAACAGTGATCGTGTGTGCGCGGCAGCAGGGCCTGCTGGTGGTACGGCGTGTGTACAACTTCCACCAAAGCACAGAAGAGAACAGCGACTTTCTGACTGAGAGCGACCTATACCAGGGGACTTCTGAATATTTGGTAGATAGCTGGCTGCACCTGCATGTTATCATCAAACCCGTCTATCACACACTGATCTCCACAAGAATAAAATAAAACAGAAGTTTTTCATAATTTTTTTTTAATGCAGGTTAAAGGATGTCTTATTTATTACATTTTCCTATGATAATTAATTCATTTTAGTTTTCCCATGATCCCAAAGTTATTTACCAGAGTCGGTAAAAAAAACAAAAACAAGATGTTTCTTTCAAGATAGCTGAGCATATTTGTAAAGGTCTTATCAAAAGTATTTTCCTGAGAAAATCACACTGTCAATTTGAGAAAATAAAATGTTTTATGAAATAAAAACAAATGGACGTTCTCTCTCTCTCTCTCTCACTCACTCACTCATTCTCTATACCAAGGATGCCAGGGGAACGAGATCTGGCAATATGCCATGCAAATATGCTAATGTACAGGTTTAACACTTAATGATTAATTTCACTATGGTTTCTTTCGGTTTGAAAATTTGTAACTTCATCAGTCTTTGACTTTTTTTTTTTTTTTTTACTTCCTTACAAAAAAAGTCAGTAAGAGCTGAACTTCTGTTTGAGAATTTACTTTAGGTGCCATGTGTAAATTAATGTTAACATTCTAGATGGAAAACAGAGACCCCTGCTGGAGACTCTGGGTTTACCATGAAGAGCTGTGAGGTGGAAGCAGCCAGCTGGTGTAAAGTTCTCAACTGTACAGATTTATAATTTCCTTTTTTTATGCTTGTTGTCAAGATTCTCTGAAGGTTCTTCAGAATTCTTCTTTTTTTGTTTTCTGTAATCACTTAAAACACTTCAAACCGTCAAAACTTTATTGCTCCTTATTCCTAGACAACTGCAGAAAACCCAGGTAAGAGTGTCATGATTTAAATGACAAAACAAAAGAAAACAACCAAAATTTGTAATCCTAGGATATTAACATTGTAGTATTACTTGGGATAGATACAGTAATAATAATAATAGTTCATTGGATGGGTAAATGAACTAAAATTTATTGATATGTATGGATTAAAAATGGATGTTGGATGGAAGGATGGACAAATGGCTGGATGGATAAATGACCTAATGAATGAATTAATATGGATGGATGAAACACCACAGGGCTGGACGCAAAGATAGACAAATGTATGTATAGTATATGTATAGATGGATTTATGGATGGATGAAAGATGAGTTAGTTCATCCATCCAACTATTGATGAAAGGATGGATCAATAGCTGGATGGAGATATTAACTATTGATTGATATGGATAGATAAAAATTGGATGTTGAATGGAAGAATGGACAAAGTGGATGGATGGACCAGTCTGAGGGCTAGATGGAGAAATTAACAGATGGATGTATGAGTGAAGGCCTGGGTTGAGGGATTGGGTGTACTTCCAAAATTGTGGAAAAAGTTTGGGGGAAGAACCATTACATGTGTGTGATGGTCAGGTGTCATTTAAATTGCATTTAAATTGAAAGAAATAAATACAAAGAGACTGTGGCAGACTGACAAAGTGAGCACTGATGTGTGTGTGTGGGCAGCCATTTGGAACAGGAGTTGAAGGCGTGGTTCTTTTTAACGGTCATTTTAGGGTAGACTACAACTCCCATGAAACATTGCGCGTTTTTTTTTTTACCGGAAAAAGAGAGTTCTTGGAATAAAACTCATTTTCCCATAAAGCCCTACCGCGGCTTCCTATGGCCTTGATCGCGGGACCAAACGAGAGCGTAAACTACAACTCCCATAAAGCATTGCGCTTTTTTAAAAAACCGGAAGAACGCGTTCTTTTACAAGGAGGGGGGCGCATACTTGATCCAAGTTAGGAGCTGTGAGCGGAGCTGCTAGCTAGCTTAGCTTCAGGCCCATCATGTAGCACAGCGCCGCCGAGCCCATTTCCCCCCTTCTTCTCTGTATGTGTGGTGTTTTTTTTTTTTTTGCAGAACGGTTACAGAAATTCACCTTTTTTTTTAAGCTCGTGCACTGCGCTGAGTCTCGCGCTTGCGGAACTGACTTCAGGAGGAAATCGCACGCGTGCATGAGGATCACGGGGTTGTGATATATTTTCTGCACCTTTTTGTTTTGCAAAAAAGAGAAAAAAGGGGAGAGAAAGAGTCCTCCAAACCGCCGAAGAAGAAGAAGCACGAGAGCGTGAGAGAAAGAGGGGGAGAGAGAGAGAGAGAGAGAGGGCGCGAGCGTGCGCGCGAGAAAGAGAGAGAGAGCGCGAGAGAGAGAGAGATGGAGGGAGGGAGCGAGAACGAACGCAAAGTCTTTTGTGCTTCCCCTCCCCCCCACCGGAGCAAAGGGGAAATGTCCGTGTCCAAAGGAGGAGGTGAGTGCCTTTAAAAGCGAACCGTGCAAAAAAACCAAAAAGCGCAAAAACACGGCTATTGCACGCACTTTTGCATGTTTTGCGCCATGCACGGTTTTTATTACTAATGCATCTCAAAGTTGGAAGTGTTTTTCTGTTTTATAAAAAAAAAAGGGTCAGTTGCGTTTCCTGTTTTAAGATCTGCCTTTTTTTCTGCAGAGTTTCCTGGTAAGACAAACGCTCTCCTCCTGGGCTTGCTCGTGTTAAGTAACCTTAGCAAAGCGCTTCGACAGGCATTGCTTATTATTATTTTTTGTTCGCTTTAAATAGCATTATTACTACCATCATTATTTGCAATGCACCGACCGGATTATGCATCGACCTCGCGTGGTTAGAGCTTCTGATATATCTCTATCTCCTGTATATTTTCCTATCTGTGGGTCGAATTCTTTTTTTTTTTTTTTTGCTTTTGCAATGGCTGCATGGGCTGCAGGAGAGCGTGCATGCGATTCGTTTTGAAAGATTGCATGCAAAGTGCATGAAATAATGCGTACATAAACTTTCATTTCTTCCTGCAAACAACGCACAGGGAGATAGATAGATGGTGGAAAGGCAGAGGAGGGGAGGGAGAGATGGGGGGAGGGAGGGGAGAGGGTGGGGGGGGGGTCGGGTGGTGGATCACAGACATGAAGTGTAATATCTGTGTAAAATAGTAATAATAATCAGGAGGTTGGAAAAATGACGCTGGAGTTTAGTCGGTTTTATGAGTTGCCAGTTTTGTTGTGACTGTGCGTAATGGAAAATGATTGGGACGCCCTGAGCTCTGAGCTTTGGCCCAGTAGCAGGCTGTTGTTGCATAGGAAGACTTGCAACAAAAAAAAAAAAGGAAAGAATTCTAAATATAGTGTTGCTACTGAGAACTTTTATTGAATGCAAAACAAAAATGCAAGAAAGTTTAGCTTGTTTTTTCCCCCCCCTCTTCCAAGGAAGGCAGCTAAGTAGCTATGCAACCCTGCAAGATTTCTACAACTTGATTGTGACCTCAGGGCTCTCTTGCACCTCAATGCATGCTCTATTCCACCCCTTGTTTTAATTTTCCCAGCTTGCACAGATCTAAAACATGGCCTCATGTCTGATCCTGATCCTGCAGCAATGGAGCTTAAAAGCTTGCAGTCCCACAGCAGAAGTCTATGTTCGCATAGTAGAAGGCGTTGTGCAAGAACGTGGGGCCCTGCCATGATGTTTTCCATGTCGGAAGAGGAGTGGTTTTGTTAATGCGTAACCGGGACACACCTGGCTCCACGGTTTTAAGATTTGGTTTGAGTCGAGGCCCGAGTAACGTGCGCAGACGCAAACGTGCGCTCCTTCCTTCCTCCCTCCCTCTCTCTCTCTCTTTCTCTCTTGCTCTCTCTCTCTACCTGCACAAGGACTGTTTGGGAGTGTCCAGGAAATGGATTGTGGGAAGGCAGGGCTTCGTTCGTGTGTTCCTGAGAAGCTTCTGTTTTCCAGTTGCTGTGTCATCATCATTGTATAAGCACTTTTTCTTTTGTGTGTGTGTGTGTAGCTGTAGCTGTAAAGCTGCTGGTTGTGAGAATCACAGATTGTTAAAGGTGAATATAAGTACATGTATCCCATCAAATGTATATGTAGAATATATAATTGTAGACGTTTTTTATGGTTAACATGGTTCAAGTTCACACTCGCGTTGCTCAGGTGTGCACCTCAAGGTTGCATGGCTTAATTTAAAAGATTCCCCCCCCCCTAAAGTTGAAATCATGAACTTGGATATTCTCAGCATTTTCTTTCAGATCCGTAAAGGTTTGCGTTAAATGCTGATAATCCTGCAAGCATTTCTCAGAACCCTGGATTTGCATAGAATTTCTGATTCTTGTACTTTTGAGCAAGATTTCCTGGTTGGAGAATGCGTCTGTGATTAGTCAGAATAGGCATCATGCAAAGAGCGGCTGCATGCAATGACTGCGCTGTTTACCTGGAAATTCAGGATTTTCATTTAGAAACTGGAACCAGGTTGACTACCATTAGGTGTGACGCTCGCGACGGATTTATACGCAGCCGATTTCGACCTAAAGTCGAATGCATGTTGTTTAAATTTAACCCGGCACCTGTTTTCTTCACCCTGAACGTTTGGCGTGAAGTGTTCTCCAGTTGGTTTCGCGCAACAACAAGAAATAATTTCAAATCTCACTTCGAGAGGCGATGTGCGATGTTTGGTTTTTGTGCGAGACGTGTAGTGCTCGGACATTTTTTTTTTTTTTTTTTTTTTTTGCAAGTGGTAGGAAGTTACATAAATGAAATGAAACTTCCTTCCAAGATGGATTGTCAGGTCTTAAAGGGTTCACATGCGCAGAGAAAGAGCGAGCAGTTATGTGTTTATGCTTTCTGTGTTGCACTAAAATCAAAGAGAGACTTAAAGGTTAATTAAAAGAAAATATTCCTAATATGCACATTGCTTGAAGAAATATTTTTTGCATGCATTGAGTCGGGATTTAATGCGAGTTGATCAATACCAGCCTATGCACAATGTTTCAGACGTGCTGAAACCGGTTCCAAATGAGCACATCGTTGAAAGGGAGAGAGAGAAAAAAATACTACAGTAGCTGACTAGTCTAGGACGACTTCACCAGTACAAAATAGCTTTCAGAACATTTTGCAACAAGCAGTGATTTGTATAAAGGAACTGGTTGGTGCAAATCTTTGGTAACAGTTTTTCTTTTTTTTTATATATATTCTTGCCTCCTGACCACTGCTTTTACATGCAGTTGCAACATCGCATGTGCCTCTCTAGCCACGATTGTGTGTTCTCATTGTCCCCACTATGTCTCGCCCCTGCAGCCGGGCCTAAAGTTACGCCGCACAATTGTTGCATTTGTCATGCAAATGGATCCTATGGGGTTTTTAGCCACGAAGCTACTGAACCTGCCTTTTTTTTTCTCCTTTTTTTCGACAGGCTTTTCTGTGGCCATGCTGTGTTTTATGCACCAGGAACAATTGTATTGTTTTCCTGCGTTGTGCAGGCGTGACATCAGGCCGTATGTCTTTCGACTGCGGCCTTGAACGGGGAGAAACGCTCAAGCTGCAAATCCGTGTCGGGGATCTGCACGAAGCTTTCAGCGATTTGATCACTGATCTGGATTTTAGGCCCGACGCACGTCACATATCACACACGCAAAAGAGGAGGCGTGCTGAAAATAAGACGAGCACAAATAGTGTCTCCCTGGTGTTGAATCTCTTGGGAGTAGTCAGCCTGTTCGGTATGCAGGCTCTCCGGCTGTGAGGCCCTGCCTAGAGGGGGCAAAACACACACTCTATCTCCCTGCCTGTTCTTCCTCCCTCTCTCTCTCTCTCTCTCTCTCTCTCTCTCTCTCTCTCTCTCTCTCTCTCTCTCACCGTGAAGGGTGTGAGCTATGCACGGATTGTGCAAGCCGTGTTCTGTAGTGTTTTTTTTTTTTTTTGCAAATTTCTGAATAAATGTCTTTAGGAAATCCCCCCCCTCCGAACTATTCTGGTGTCTCTTTACGATAGCGCTTGAAAGACTTTGCATCCAATCATACAGGCTTATTACAAAGCCACAAGGGTCTACTTTTAATCTGCCCTGCTAAATACCGTATAAAAATAAAAAAAAGGAAGAAGAAGAAGCAACAGCAGGTTGTGATACCATGTTTGAGATCTCAGGGAAAGTGTGATGGTTGCGTTGTGACATCTGACCTTCTCCTGAGCTCTGCTGGAGGTAATAAATAGCCTCGTGTCATCATCGAGCAACGGCACACAATCTGTTCGATATTAAAGCGGCATACTTGCTTGGCCCTAGATGCACAAAGCTCTTGCACATGCAGGAAGTAATCTTCTCCATGCGAAACAAGAGCGGCAATTCATTTCGCTCTCAGGGACCTCTTGCATAATTCAGGTGGCGCGCAACAGCCCTAAGATTTCACGTCGAGAAAACTCAAGACATTGCAGCGACCTAGTTAAAAGATGCACTGACCGGTTATAGATGTGCGGCGTCTTCGGGAAATGATTGGAGCGAGAGGTGAGCGTCTAATGAGCACTAAGTGAAAGTTTCGCACAATCGACCGCATCCCGTTAACGCACCTGTTGAACGTTCGTTACGGGTCGCCACATGCGATAAGTACCGAATAAGCAATCGTTCCGCTTATCACGATAGCAGCAGGAGTCTGAAAGAGAAGTGCGGACAAGGAGACGACATCTGATCTCGAGTGAACCCTCTTCTTTCCACAGCTCCCCTCGCACAACCTTGTGAAGTCTCTTGCCAAAGAGGACAAACTGAGAATCTTTGGCAGAACTTGCAGTCGTGTCTGCAGTTGGTTTTCAGCCAACGATTTTTTTTTTTGTCTTGCATGTGTAATTCTTAATCCTGACTCTTCTAAAACGGGTTAGGGATTGGTTTTGTGGGAAGATGTTAAACAGGATAATGGTAGAGGCGTTGGTCTGAACATCAAAGTTCTGTAGAAAGACCTGCAAAGGAAGCAGGCAGACAGGAGCCAGGCCAGTGACGACGCTCTTCCCAAACTAGCAGCCCCAGCAATTCTAAGCTATACGGTCTGCCATCTTTGGAAGTGTGCACTGTCTTGCAGACTGCCAGAGTGTTCAGGGAATGGGTGGGGGGGCGAGCAGGCAAACAGCCGGCAGCTTAAGAGGAGTTATTTTCATCTCCCTGAGTTTTTCTCGCTCTCTTTTGCAGACTTTGGAAGTTGCTCACTGAATGGATTCATTTGCGCATTTGCTCGTTCTCTCTGTCTCTCTTCCTCTTGCTCTGTGATTCATCCTTCCTCCTCGGGGTCCTTGAAATTCCACAGCCAAACTCTTGGGATTGTTGGAATTCCGGGCAGAGTGCGTTAGCGGGATTGTGAAGGTTGACAACAAGCTGCCTGGTCCTCGCCCAGGAACTCCAGGCATGCCGAGGCCGTGTTAGTTGCCAGTCAAAGGCTCCCATACTACACAAGTTAAACCCGCAATCGGCCATTTAGAAATGCACAAAACATCAGGAGCTGCGTTTTTAGAGCTACTATCCTCAGTCTACAAGTTTTTTTCCCCCTCTGAGACTTCTTGCGAGATTTAATTAGGGGTCATTTGAATGTAAATGCTGTGTACAGTTGGAGCTTGGCTTTCATGAGAACAGCCAACCTACTGTGTCTTGGCACCATCTGCTTTGGATTGTGTGCACTTTCGGCGCATGTCCAGAGACTGTATGGAGTATACGGAGTTCATTGCTTAACACATGAATGAGCCAGAGTGTAACATTCAACATGGCTGCCCTTTGATTTAAAAGAAGCCAGTTGCCATGTTGGTAGAGGAGTACTGAGGGAAATAGGCCTATCAAATTCTTACGCTGAAGCACGCACAGATAAAGAACTGCTGTCCCTGCAAAAGTTTTTTTTTAATATAAACAGACCCATCATACATTAGCTTAGCAGCAGTCCCCTAACTACAAAATGATTAACCTCGGCTCATATCATGACCAAGACTCTTTTATATGAACGGTAAGACTGAATGATGTTCTTTCAGCAGCTCCTTTTAAGGGGTTGCCACTGGGGACCGTCTAACCACATATTCAACTTGGCACAGGTTTTACACCAGATGACCTTCGTAGAGAGAGAGAGGAGGAAAAAAAACCTCTGCCATTTTTATCCAAGCTTGGGACCGGGACTAGGGATGATCTACATCCAGTGGCCGGTTTTGGGGCTTTGGCTGGGAACCTGGGCCTTCTATCTGGCAGGCGAGAAGCTAACCTTTGAGCCACCAAAGCCCCAAATGTTAAGATTGCTTATTATATCTGTCACCACATGATGTAATATGTAGGGTGCACCATGCAGGCCATAAATGTAGTGATTTGGGGAGCATTTCCTACTCCGTCTGAGCTTGGATCACTGTTACCGTACAAACGGCCGTAAAAGTGGGTTGGTGCTGCCAACCACTTACGATTGATTTGTATCGTGCCCAAGTTCAGGTTATTTTTGTTCTCCGTTCTTGGATACCCTTGCGTATTCACACTCTCCGATACAGCGGGTGGCAGTATGCTCTAGCTTGGTTTGAGAGTTGCTGTTAGTACCTTCCTGATGTATCCTGATGCTATGGCAGTGTAGGTCAGAGAATGAGATTCTCCATGGCTCACATGGAGATAACTTCCATTCTCAGATACGACTGGCTTCTGTATCTGATCCGATCTCTGCCCGAGACCACCTCTTCAAGCTGACTCGGGAAGGGATCCCAAGCCTGGAACGATTGTGTTCTCACTGCTCAAGATGAACCAGACTTGGGGGTCAAGTGCTATCAGAAACGACCTTGGGGCAGTACCTGGAGAAATTGAAAAAGAGAGGCAGTCAATTTTGTCCATGTTTGACACGTCAGCCTGTTGAGGAGTTTTCTATCTATTGGTTACCCAACCATTCCAATAGTTACTCACTTGTGAGTCCAACATGGCTGCAGCTCAGAAAGAATTTGTTAGTCAGAATTCGGTCGAGCAGTAGACCTGACGCTTGAACTGTTTTGAATAGCTTGTTCTACCTACACGCACTTCCTAACGAAGATATACTTCTTAGCACTCATCATTCAACATCATTCTCTTGAAGACCTTAAGGAAATGCCAGTCTCATTCCCTTTCCGTGCTTGTAGAACAATGCACACTAGCCATTGTTTCTATCCAATAGTGCGCAGTTGTATAATCCATCGATCATATTATGTTGTTTTTCTGTGCACAGCGCACAGGCCAGGCTATGTTTTGTAGCTCTACCTCCATGGGAACACTCCTTTAAAAGACGCACTCATGCCAAACAACAATAACACAGTCACCAGGCCTTGACCAATAGGCGTTTCTTGGTGTAGGCTGATTCCAGTTAGCTCGTATTTAGTTCATCATGACCTGGGTTGACGCACTGTAGGTGAAATGTTAGGTTGAAGGCAACTTGGCACGAGTACCATGTAGCTGTGCATGGATACTGCGCTGAATGCAAGGTGTGGCTGCACGACATGGAGAGTTGCTGCTTCCTGAATGACTGAAAAGCCTGCATTGTCTTAATTGCAGTACTGTATATTCTTTTTTTTTTTTTTTTTTGCCTCTGGATCGTCCTGTGAACCAGTTTATAGCTTTCTGTGTAAGAAGCAAGGATGCACAGATCCCACATTTTTGAAAATGAAAGCGATACACGTGCTCAGGACATGGACCGATGCCAGTCTGGTAATGCCATCATCTTAGCAACCGGTTGACTTTGTGCAAGTTTCTGCTGGTAAATTATGCAAAGTGTCATTTGCGAAGGAAGGTATTTTTAGGACTCTTTAAGTGGTAACGGTAACCAGATGTGTTTGTGACATGCGTCAGATGTCAAAATGTTCCAGGTTCAGGGTTACAGGTGAGTTTTGATCCAAAAACCAAATCAAATCAGTGGCAGTATTGAATCTCAGAAGTGAATCGAGTAGCTCTTTTGCACAATACTAAACAAATCTGCCTTTCTTCAGTGTTTTTTTTTTTTTTTTTTTTTTAAATATATCTTGGCTCTTGAAACTAGTTGCATAAATGAATTCAGGATGGAGCCGCTTTTCATCACTTTAAGTAGCATCTGTGCAACCAGGTTGGGTTCCTTCCCATGTTTAGATGGAGCTGTTTAGAGTCTCTGCAGATCACAGAGCATCTGTACCGGTCGAGTGTGTGTGTGTGAGAGCAGGAGAGAGGGGGAGCGTCGTTTTTGATTTGTGTTTGTGAACGTGTGTGTGGGTGAATTGGTAATTTGCATGGCTGGCTGGGCGCAGATGAAAGCTGTCCTCTACTCTTTAAAGCATGCCACTGCCTGTCCCAGAGTCTCCAGCTCATCTCTCCATCTCTCTACCCAGGCAGCCTGGGTTTATGAGGGAAGCACGGAAAAACGGCCGCGTAGCCAGAAAGCAGCGACAGCTGAGTAGCGTTTGACATGGCACGACACCGCCTGTTATATTTGGAGGCTCTGGACTGGCCTCGCTAATGCTTACATAACCGTTTCTCAGCTCCCTATGAGTAGCAGTATGCCTAAAGCCTGTTGATCTACTTTACTTTTTTTTTTCCTTTCGTTTTGCTTCTTCTGAGATAACAGTTTGCAGTAGCTTATTAGGCGTCAGACCGTGACAGGTTATAATTGTCAGGATTAGGAATGTTCACTTCAGTGGTAGTTTCTGTAGATAACAAGGTGGCCTTGTCTGCTACCTTCTGCTACGTGGGGTACTTTCTGGCAGTAAAGTTGATGGCCCAAGCTCATTTTACCTTCACCGTATGTCCAAGTCGGGTTGTGTTCCTTAGAGTTCCTAAGTGTGTTTCCCCACTTGGGTTTGGTTCTTTACACGGGCGGACCAAAGCAACAAGTATGAGAGCGTTGACTGTCAAAGTTTTCTGGGAATTTGCACATCAGCTTCTGCTTCAAACTCGAAAAAAGCCATAGCCATTCTTGTCTGACAGCTTTCCAGGTTACACAATAATCATTCAAAGTGGATTCAAGTAAGTGGTCGATAACCTTAAATGAAAAACCACAAAAAGGTACATCACTACTTCTGATAAATAATAGTTAAATAAAATGTAAACAAATAAAAACAAAATTATTTAAGCAAGCTTAACACGTGTTAATCCATGAAACATGTAAAGCACATCATATATCATATTACGTTTCTTGTGAATACATGACAATTACACTTAAACAACATAGCATAACATAAGTTACTGTTTTTCTCTTGTAATCATCACTATAGTAATTAAATCAAATATTAAATAACTCCAATTCAAGTGATAATCAGTCCTTCGTCTAATTATCATCATACCATCAGTGTCCCCGAGATGACCAGCAGCCAATGCGCTTCCCCGTCTCACGTGTTACTGAATGCAGTCTCTTGACTTACACGCGGGTTTTTATACTCAGACCCGATACTGTTACATCATAGTAGAGACTGTGAGGTGGCGATTCTCTGTCACAGATGGTTCTTGTATGTTGAGTCTGTACCTTTGCTCCATGAGGTGATGCATACTGTGATGTCATACTCTTATCGTGTCACAGTTGCTCCTTGTCGAATGACTTCAGCTCCATCATTTCACTTATTTAACTTTATATTGACCGTGGTATTGTTTTTGTGTGTGTGTGTGTGTGTGTGTGTGTGATATATTTGTGCTGCACAATCAATACTTAAAAAAATAAAAATAAAAATTGCATAATGGACTTGTGCAATTATCTAATTGCTGAAGGTTGCAGTTTGTTACAGGCACAGCCAGAAATTTATGTGGATTTTTTTTATTTTTTGTTTTGTTAATAATTTAGATGATTATTTATTTATTTATTATTTTTTTTGTAAAAATTTTTTTGGAGGTGCTAAATGAATATTGGCAAATACCCTCTTAATGTGATCATTTGTGCTATTGATTGCTGTTAGGCTTAATAAACATTTGCTTTTGGCAG
>JAQMYJ010000006.1:23248171-23266138 GCA_030014305.1 Clarias laeviceps | reverse complement strand
GCTTTTGGCAGTGGTTTTCTGTCCAACTAATCAGAGTTTTACAAAGTTTTATTCATAAATAATTTTTTATTTATTTATTTTTGCCTTGTTTAATATTGAACATGAGATGTTCACATTGATGAGAGCAAATACAGCCAATTAAAACCCTAAAAAAAATAAACTCAAAACTTTAAGCATGTGTAAAAATGCACATAATAAACCGGTTTGTACCTGAATCTCAGACTGTTTTGCTTATGTTACACCCTGAATATTAAAAGTATATGGTATGAAAAATTGTGGCAAATGCTTCCTGTTAGACAGTGAGGTAATGATGATAAATAGTACCATGCGTACTTCAAAAATGTGAGCACCAAATCCAGAACAGTGTGCCAAATAATAAAAATGGAATAAAAAGAAATTCTGCCTGGGAAAGTATGAAATATTAGGTTTTACAAAATATTCCACCTGAGCACCGAGTGTATATCTCAGGGCATGTTTGTGTACAGAGACAGTTGTGGGGGTAGTTGAGTGTCAGTTTTCTGCCATTATTGTTGTGTGTGTGTAAATGTGGGTGGGTGGAGATCCTCCTGACTTTTGGGCAACAAAGCTGCACTGAAAACGAGAGGAGCCACCACCATGAGAGGGGGTGTGGGGTGGAGGTGGGAATGAAAGGGCAGGAACACACTGCTCCGGTTCGGCAAAAACAAACACACTGCGTGCTGACCTGTGCCTACAATTCCTTCATCTCCTCTCCAAGAGAGATAGTGTTTCTCTCTCTTTTTCCTTCTGCATATGCTGTTTTCTGTATTAACCTCACTGGGATCAACTGTCTCCTTCTGACAAAGATAATTATAATAATCATAATAACAAATGAGATTTTGTTAAAATTAGACATTTTGATTATAATTTTTTTTTTAAGTTAGACATTCAGAGGTTTGACATCAGTGGGCGGATTTATCTGTAAGTCATATGGTCAAGCATTTACACAAAAACTTTATGAAAATCCTGAAAAATCAGAAAAGCTTTACATACGTGTGTGTGTGTGTGTGTGTGAAAGGAGGAAAACTTGGAATTAAAATTTTCCTGAATTACTGCATTTCAAGTCAAGGGAGGGGAAAAAAAACTATTCAGCTACACATTGTGCCTCTCGCCTCGCTTACTCAATTTATAATTTTTTTAAAAACGATTTTTAAGTTATGTACGTTTACATTTGAGGTGGTAAAATTGTGCACGGTAATACACATATTGGCAAGCAGCATAGCGTCTTGTGTGGTAGGAGCGAATTATTTGATGCGTGCATGTAGAACTCTAACAAAAAAGATGATGCTAAGAGAACTGCAATACAAATTGAATCAGCACCTGGGTAAGGTAGTCCCCGACTTACAAACGTTTGAGACATGATTTTCCGCAGATACGATCAGACCACAGTTTTATGAACGTTCACGGAAGTAGCTCACTTGTATTGTGCAAATAATAGACACTGCAGGGAACCAGATACCAATATTTACAATTATATGCAATATTTTCAGTGTGTAAGTGAATGTATAAAATGTCTCAAGTCCAGTCCAGAGGAATTGATTCAGCCTCACCGGTTTCAGTGAATCAGTCTGGGAGCACGAGGGTAGAAAAAAAGTAAAGCTGTTCCGATGGTGAATAATCCCTATTTCGGAAAATCCTCAACAAAGCTGAGTTCACAGTCCAATACTGTGGAAAACAGCTGTGAGACAAAATGGTCCTTGCGATTTAAAGGTGCAGCGACAACACTTACATTTAACATGGGAGATTTGTTTCCTTAGGCAGTGGTTATGGTTTTTGGCCACATGATGGCAGTGTGGGGAAAGTGGACAGAGATTTAGTCAAGTGGATTGGTATGCTTTACATTGTATGTTTATGTCAAAGGCAAACGACTCACTTTGTCAGACTTAAGAACAAATCCGACTTACGAACATGCTCTCAAGGACCTAAGTCGGGGACTACCTGTATTATGATATCGTATCGGGTTGTCCCGGGTGATTGCAAGTGTTTTTTTTTTTTTTTTTAAATAAAATTGTTTATAAATGTTCTTATCCAGAGCGACTTCTATCCCATGCTTTGCAACTTCTTAAGCTCAAGGGATATAATGCTTGCACATTATTATTCTTTTTGTATTATTAGACATTTTTGATATAGAGAGAGTAGTGCTGCAAAATTAATTACAATATTGACCTCTGGAATTATTGAATCACAAATGGCTGCAGTTTATCATGTATAATAGATGCGTAGTTGGGAATTGATGCAGAGTTCGTCAATAGTATTAAACTGTATTTAATAGTTCCATATCGCAGGTTTAATCCCAATGCGTGTCCAAATAATTGCAAAGTCATTATTTATTTTTTTAATCTAATCGTGCAGCCCTAGAAGTGAATTAAAGTCAAAACAAATTTCAGTTCTGCCTTTCGGTCTTTACCACAATGCAGACAGTGTGCTTTACCTGTTTATGGAAAGTTTGTCTGTTCTGTCATACAACGGTATTATGTGACTATTATTTAGGAATGTTAGATACACTTCATTATAAATAATACGGTACACATGCATTTGGAAATACCATTTTATACTAAAATGCATGGTAAGATGATGAAGTTTAGTTTTCCTCTGTTCTTTCCAGCAGTACGTATGTGTTTGTGTACAGTTCATCAGAAACACAAGAATGATGCCTTGCTGTAGCAAATGGCTATGTTCGGGGAAAAAGTCACAGTACTTTAGTTGAATCAACTCCTTCACTATGTTGGCTTTGTTGGATCACACAGCAATCAAAATCCTCCAGTTGTCTGTAATGTATCTAATTTTATTGTTATAAAATATCATTATAAAATCCTCCTCATGTGTAATGTTAGTCACTGAAAGCAGTGCAGATCGACGGCAAAAAAAAGAGATAAACCTGGCATATTTTAAATCTGTTGTAGTGTGGGAGCCAAAGGAGGAGGCTGTTTTCCATTGATTTAAAATGCAAGAATGATTAAGTAATGGAAGGAATCAAACACAATAGAACATGTTGTTATAGGAAAATAATCAGTGCCAAGGCGGTGTGATGGAAAGTTGATTCATTTCCAATAATGGCACATCCTGAAATGGTTTTATTGGTTTCGTAACTTAAATTGTATCAAGGAGCAAAAAAAAAAAAGTAAATAAAATGAAGAATTGGATTAAAAAAAAAAAATTAAGATCGTCATGATCATGAGAAACTAATGGGGTCGTCCTAAAATTTTGACACTGGAGACTCCTTCCTAAAATGTTAAATGAATAACATGTCAACGTTAAGATGTTTTTCTTTGTTAGATGACCCGTCTGTTTTATTATGAAGTTTAGATTATATCTAGACTTTTCCTTACAAGTTCTAGGGAATTAATTATTCCTACAGTAATTCCGCAATTTAATAAGCACAATAAAAGTTGAAGTAGTTGATTGTTATAATTACAATAATTGTTGCAGCTGGGTTCTAGAAATTGAATTAACACCTTCTGACCAGTTCAGGATTTCAAACGTCCTGCAGTATTTAAAGGTGTATCTAAATAATTTCGATTAATCACATAGTTATTGGTATAGTCATAACCAGATCTTTCACTGAGCGCAGGTAATATTTTGAGGACAACATCTAAAAAGATGAGTTGGATAGGAAGTGTGTAGGTGTTGTCAGGCGACCGTCTGTTTGTTTGTTTGTTTGTTTTTATAAATCATGTTCCACTCCACTCAGCCCATAGTGCAATAGTTGAGAAACCGATTCTGCTCACTAGAATAATTAATAAATCCATTACTGGAGATTCATCAACAGAGTTGAGTTACAACCCTCCTGGCTCTGATATCTGGACCAGGTGTGTTGGAGTAGGATTTGACTAGACCAGGCACTGTGACCCAACAGATGTTCATATTCACTCTGTAGGTTTTTTTCTAGTGTTATTCGCTGATATACCATAGAAGAGTTCCACCTTCTTAGGATTGTCAATTTAATTTGATTTTTGGCTATTGTAATTTTCTAATCAGTTTCATACAGTGCTAATGTATATTGTCTGATTTGTCTTGAGCAGCTATACAGCTTTTAAAGCATCTCGTACAATGCCATTATCGTTTTATTTTTGTTTTGTTGTTGTTGTTGTCCTGCCAGTCTTCTGCACCACATTCCAGTCCAGGAGGTGGCAGTAGGTGCACCAGTCGCTCGTTAACTCTACAAGTAAAGCGTCTCTCAAGCGTTCCCTTTAGAGACTGTGGTATATTTTTAATATGTTTCTAAAATATTTGCAAGTTTAACATGATAGTTTACCAAGTTAAATAGCTCAAAAGGTGGGAATTGATTTTGAAACTTGCATCAATTAATTTAACTCATCAATAAATTATTGATTAAATCATTAAAATTGCAATTGTGACCCTATATAAGTTGTTAATAATTTTACTGTTCTCTGGAAGGGTGTGGCTCACTAGTGGCTCATTTATACTGGAGCAGCACATTTAGTTGTAAAGGTTGTAAATTTAGCAATATTTACCACTGATGTTTAAACATGTTAGAAATCAATAGTCCAATTAATAATGATTTCTTAATGGTATCAAACACATCTTAAGTGACATTTAAACACAACTCGGTCATATTAGTTAGACAAATGAGATTTATAATTTGTAAGACAAATTGTTAACAAAGCCCAAATGCTTTTTTTTTTTTTTCTTTAAAAAAAAAAAAAGACTAGAAATTCTACTTCTCTACATTGTCCAACATAAGGCTGTAAAAATTCTATATAATTTTCACCACCTGCATTGTAAGTGCGCCCCTCTTGTGGTGTACAAATGGATATTTGAGCTGCAGAGAAATATTATGCAAAACAAATGTTTGTCTTTTTATTCATTCATTTATTATTTTTTTTTCTTAGCTGAAATTAATCAATAAATCGTTACCATTCATTGTAATTTGGACAGGTGTGGTACTTTTTCAAAGGAGAGTCTAATTGCTTGGGAACGTTTATTTCCTCATTAACATGACGAGCTGCCTGTTAGGTTCCAAAAAAGCGAGGTTGATAAAGGATTAAAACATGCTGTATTGTTTAACTGTTTTTTTTTTTTTTTTTTCTTTTTTCTTTTTTGAAAACTAAAAAAAAAATAAAAATCCCTCATTTGACACTTTGACATTTTTATCAAATGTTTTCTCTTTTTCAGTTAAATATTAACTTAATATCTAATCTGTATTGCTCATTCTTGGAGATGAGAAGGTGTGAATTTGTCAGTGCGAGACAACACACAAGTCAAACAGCTAATTGTCTTCCTTATTTCACACTAATATCACAACCTCATGAAATCGTGAATAACTGCAGTTATTTTTATTCCATTGCTTCAATATTGATGAACTGTGTTTGACCTTTTAGTGTTCTTGTGAAATGGATGTTGATTTGCATTATAATAGTCACATGTTTAAATGTTTATGGATGGAATCCAGCGTCTGCTCTTAGGTTGTAACTGAGTTCAGGGTAAATGGATTTTCTCTTTTCTCCGTGCGGGGAAACGTGTCCGGAATATTTGTAGTAATCGCACGTACTCTACAGATGCTCTGGATAAGGATGAGAAAACCGTTTTTAAAAGCTTGTAAGATGCATGCCGTGAACCCAGAATGGTGATGCTGTTTCATAAATGTCGTCGTTAAAAGTCCGTACAGGTACAGTATATAAGGAATGTTAATGTCTTAATGCTCTCGAGTTGCAGACTGAATAAACGTCCGTGCAATGCATCAGTGTGACCAAATCTAATAGTCTTAATGGAACGTGTTCTGTTACTTTGAGCCATGGCCATATTTTTAGTTTTAAACATTACTTTAAAAAGGACTGTCTCGGCTCTGAGCATACCAATAATATTTGTAGTGTAAATATGAGATGAAGGATTCATTCATTCATGTTCTATACCGCTTTATCCAGTTACAGAGTTGTGAAAGGCCTGGGGTCTATCCCAGGCAACTCGGGGCTCGAGGTGTGGGGTAGCAATGGATTGGGGTGCCAATCAATTGCAGAGCACACTCAAACACACACACACTCATTTCGAGTACTTCTGATTAGCCTAATCTGCATGTCTTTGAACTGCGGGAGGAAACCGGAGTACCCGGAGGGAACCCGTCAAGCACGGGGAGAACATGCAAACTCCGTGCACACAGACATGAGGTTGGGAATCGAACCCAGGACCCGGAGGTGCAAGGCGACAGTGCTTGCTAGAATAAATGAGGCGTGGCCTAAGTGTCTGTTTTGTGAAGCAGGTGTTGTTTTGTCGCTTGTATGTGACCTCTGCGTTGTCACTTCCAGTGAAGGTGTGTTCTATTTTCTTTAAAGCAGGAACGGCTTTGTTGTGTGTGTGAGTAGTTTTGTTTTCTTTAAAGCATTGTTACAGTAGAAGAATCAATTTAGCCATAATTTAAGTTTTTGTGTATAGTATTGACTGGTGATGGGAAGAACATCGATTTTATTACAGTGGCACCTCTCAAGGGGTGGGATACGTTAGTCAGCAGGCTAACAGATTTTGAACTTGAGGTAATCAAAACAGGAAAAATGGGCAAGCATAAGGATTTGGATGATTTTTTTTTTTTTTAAGAAATATGATGTCTAGACGACTCGGTCAGAGCATGTCCGAGCATGGCGAGTTGTAGCTTTTAAAAAGGGTCCAAGGACAGACAACCGCCGAGCCGGCGACAGGGTCACGGATACCCAAGGCTCATTGATGCATGTAGAGAGCTAAGGATAGATCGTCTGGTCCAAACCCTCCAGAAGAGCTATTATAAAACAAATATCTGAAATAGTGAACACGTTGCATCACAGTGTGCTGTCTGGCTGTGTAGCTGCATCAGAACTGGCTCATGGGCTGGTGTAAGAAGGTGACCAGTGAATCTGATGGATTGGATCCATGGCATTTTGTACAACATGTTGGATGGCTGGGTGTGTGCGTTGCTTACCAGGGAAGAAGGCAAGCCGACAGAGCTCAGAGCAATTGGGTGGAAAAAAAGTTGCTGTCCCTCTATACAAGTCTCCGACTTATTCGAGTTATGAACTTATACAGATACGAATGGACCACAGTTTATACGAACGTTCATAGATGTGAACAAATCACAGAAGTAGCTCCCGTGCATTGTATGAAACATAGACACTGTAGTGCACCATTATATACAATATTTTCAGTGTGTAAGTGAATGTATAAAATGTCCAAAATCTGGTGTATTGTACGTGTGCTCGTGTTGCAGTGCGGGAGAAATGAGTCTGCCTCACCGGTTTTAATGAATCAGTCCGGAAGCAGGATGATAGAAAATGTCTGTCCTGTAAAGCTGTCCTGAGTTAATTTTGGAAAATCCTCAAAAAAAAACAAAAAAAAAACAGGGTATCCAGTCCCATACAGTGGAAAACAGCTCTGAGACAAAATGCCGTTTGTCTAATTGCACCATTCCGATTTAGCCAAGTGGATTGGATTGGTATTCTTTACTCATATCAAAGGTGTATAAGACTCACTTTGTCAAACTTAAGAACAAATCTGACTTACAAATGTGCCTCTGGCATGGAAATTGTTCGTAAGTAGGGGACTTATTGTAATCATGGTGGTGTAGGACTGTAAGACTTTATAAAAAAAAAAAGAGGTTGTTTAGAATTGTAACAAAATCTGAAAAAATTTAATATTGATTCTGGATATTTATAAAATTGAGATACTAACAGAACTGTTTATTCAAATTTAATCACACCTTGGCATCACGATAATATCGTATCAGAAGGTCCCTGGTGAATATAATTAATATTGATTTTAATACATGACCTTTTGGAGGTAAATATAAATATTACAGTGCACTGCTCATTCAATTAATTCAGAAGAATTTATAACATTCCTGGCCAAAGTCCTACATCCTTATACGTGCCTCAGTACCCTTCACACACCCCTCACACACATGACTTCAGCCCAAAACGTACCTGCACCCGTTGCCATTATATATCTGTTCAGTGGAGTGGAACGCATGAGTTAAACAAGACCTGCCTTTAGGGATCGCTACTGGACAAACCCCCTGTCAATCACTTTACAGGCCCCGCCTTTAGCTCTAGCACTTGAGGGAGTCAGCATAATGCTGTAAATGAGAGAATGCATCTATCACAGCTAGCTCGTCTCCCCAGCTCGCTCCTGTACAACACTCACGCTGACTCGGTGCTCTCGCGTGCGCTCGCGCTCTCACTCCCTCGCTCGCTTTCACTCAGCCAGGACCTGGAGCCACAGGCGCCGTCCAATTGTAAGTGCTCTCGCGGTTCCTGAGCTCGAGAGTCATTCTGGGGAGCGTCTCATTTCTGTCCTTCTTGTGCATGTCCTGTCAGTTCAAATAAAACTGCAGCATCTTTGTTTGCACTGGTTTGCAGGGTCACCATTTTAATATTTCCTTACTCATGTTGCTTTCTTTCTGTCTTTCTCTGTGTGCAGCTAAGAAGAAGCCGCCTGTGCCCAGGCTCCCTAAGGAGGCGTTTGAGCAGCAACCAGCCGCTGCTACGTAAGCACTCCCCTTAATTCTTATCTCCAGTCGTGTGGTTGCGGATTAAATTTGACCTGTCCCACCCAAACACACCTACATTTTGAAGTCTTAGCAAATGATTAAGGATGGATGATAAAGTCAGTTTTTATTTATTTATTTATTTATTTGTTTTTAAAGTGACCTTTAGGATGTGATTAAAGATGACTAACCTCCTTAAATAAGATTAAATCTGATTTCTTTTTACTCTTCAGACCCCCGAGAGACCTGGATTCAAAAGCGTGCGTTACCATTGGAGAGAAGGTAGGACTCCTGCTCTCATTCCTTCTCTGTCCTGTTACTCAATCTGTCCCTTTTTAGAAAATTAAGGGAAAAAACAAGCTTCAAAGCCATTCCATTATGATGTACTGTATTTACTTTATTATTTCTTTGTTCTTTATACTGCTATTTTGCAAATTATAGATTTTTTTGCAAATTATATATACATATTTAGCCCTCTGAATACAAAAGATCACAAATAAAATGTTCCCCCTTTGTATAGTAATATAATAAACCAATCTAATGGAAAAGTAAAATTACAAAATTATTTGAAATCAAATTGAGTTATACAACTTAATAAAGTACAGCAATGAATAATTTAGCAAAATATTCAGAGAATTAAGTAATTTTTCAGCACATTACAACAAAATGATATTTAATAAATTGTAAATGTACGTAGAAGTAAGAATAGGACAGGAATGTAACAGCGAAATTAAACATAATGTAAAGTATTATAAAAAATAATTAATATAATCCCGGAACAGTAAATAAACGACACAGATCATATTGCTGAAATGCAGAAAAAGGTTACTAAGCAATGAACGATGTACTAAAACATAACTTTAAAAAAAAAAATACTACTAATAAAAAAAGGCCATTTTTGTTAGTAATTCCCTGTTTAGTATTACCGCCATGATTCTAATGATCAAACTAGTAATAATGAATGTTTTTCATCACCGAGGTGAGCTAATAGCAAATTGGTTATTTGAGACCTCATCAAATCTGGAGTTAACTCCAATATATCTCTTAAAAGGTCTTGTATTCATATTAAACTTTTTGTATTTGTCATTTTGATTAGTATGCATTAGAGATGAAAGGAAACATTGATTCAGTAATGCATCACGATGACAATACGTGTATCACCACATTTTTCTTTTAATGATGTATTTGAATTTAAGGTGGTAAAATACTGCCAGTACTCTGTAATCCTACAGGTGGTGCACTCTGAAGTGTTCATACAGCACAGCGTCTCAGGAGATGATTTGCTTAGAATTGTAACAAAATCTGTAAAAAAACAAACAAAACAAAAAAAAAAAACGATACTTGGAGAGTCGCAATCCAAATTGAATCTGGACCTGGGTATTGTGATATCGTATCAGGGCCCCTGATGATTCCCGTCCCTCGCATCCTCTAATTATTATTATTATTATTATTATTATTATTTTTAAATGGTCAATTGTAATACTGTTTAATACCATATAATAATTTTTTTTTTCCGTGAGATTTTAAGTAGCGTTTTTATATTTTGAGTCTTAAATGACATTAATGTAAACATTTTATATCAGTAATAATGTAGACATCCTGTAATTCCTGTAAGGATTTTTTTTATTGATTATTTTTGCCATTTTTTTGTGGCTCTAGTTGGTGCACATGTGTGTACTCAAACACTCAAATGTTTTTGGACAATTTCATATCCTTGAGACTTGCACTCTTATCCCGTGATGGTTTACAAGCAGGGATCATGTAAGAACATATTTCCTAACATGCGTTGTTGTATGCCTGGTGATGTAAGGTTCTGACGGAGCGCCTCTAAATGCTTGGCTCAATTAATTGCCCCCTGATCCCTGAAGAACGGCCCAGCGCACTTTATAACTCAATCGAATCCTACTGATTGCAGGCAGACAGGAATGTGCTTTACTGCCTCCTGAGCTGTAAAAATATTTTTTTATACTCGTCAAGTAAGTGGAATTTTCCATTGGCAAAGCTGGTGGCTTTTTTTTCTCTCCTTTTTTTTTCTCCTTTTTTTAAAGTCACGACAATTTAATGTCGCTTTAATTGTGGTTGTCCGATAAAGGCCGGTTGGATTTTATGAGGGGGGCAGGGGCTGAAAGGGTCTCGGATTACCGAACGCTGTGCTTTTGTGGCCTTCAGGTTCAAGCTCTTTCTGGCGTTAACCAGTTAGAGCAAGTAGCAGCAGGCAGGAACAAGCTTGAGCTCTTTCACCACCCACGAGTGCTGGAACAGCCACACGTTTTCTTTTTATTAATACTATTTAAAACCAGAATATCCTTTATCTGTGTTCTGTCTCCTTCATGGTCATCTGTTGGTGTCTTTTTTTTTTTTATGTGTATCTTGGATTCGTTGAGTCATTCTGAATGAAGTGTGTGTGTTTTTGTGTGTAGAATTTCGAAGTGAAGGCAGATGACCTGGAGCCGATCGGAGAGCTGGGTAGGGGGGCATATGGAGTGGTGGACAAAATGAGGCACGTGCCCAGTGGCATAATCATGGCTGTAAAGGTTAGAGCTGCACCGATGTCGACTTTCTGAGCTCATTACTGACCAGTTAGAGATAACTGACATAGTCCTAATCTTATTCATAAGTGTTATTTTTTTTTTCTGGGCAATATTTCATACGTCTGTCCAATCATTCTATGTGACATTTGAATTTTATGCATGTGTTTCCAGAGAATCAGGGCGACGGTGAACAGCCAGGAGCAGAAGCGGCTGCTGATGGATCTGGATATTTCAATGAGGACGGTGGACTGCTTTTTCACAGTGACATTCTATGGCGCGCTGTTCAGAGAGGTAGCTGTAAACACGTTGTAGTTCAGCACAAAATCTAAATAAGAAATAGCAGACTGTACAACTTTCACACAGCAGGCTTTATTTCGACAAATGAAACCTGATATAAATATTATAAAAGATTATAAATATAATTCTTATCAGTAAATAAACTACACGGATTATATTGCTGAAATGCAGAAAAAGGTACTAAGCAATAGCAAAAAATAATAAACATGCCATATTTTTGCAATTCCCCATTTTAGCATTATGTACATGATTATAATGATCAAACTTGTCATCAGAGATCATTACAGAGGTGAGCTTGTTGGAAATAAACCTCATCATTTTTATATGAGTCACCAAATACTTTTATTTACATGGAAATGGAGCTGATAATTACAATCAGCTTAATAGCAAATTGGTGATTTGAGACCTCATCCAATCTGTAGTTACCCCCAATATATCTTGTATTCAAATGAAACTTTTATTTTAGAAATTTTGTATTTGTCATTTTGATGCATTAGTGTAATTTTGGCATAGGAGTCTAACTTTTAAATTTTTTAACTTTAACACTAACACATGATCTCACAGGAATAGTTTAACAGTGACTTAGTTTCACTGAAACGTTGTATAGCAGTAAGTTACACACACACTAACTTAACAAGAGTAACTTGTAGTCTTACAGTCCTACAGCGATAGGATTTTGAGGTGAGATATTAAGATAAGTGTTGAGAGTCACACTCTTAACTGTTAGTAATCTTTTGGCTGGTGCCTTTGCTTTGTCACGGTGACTAGAGAATATTTAGAGTTCATTAATGTGAAATAAAATATCAGTGTATGTTTGACTTAGCTTACATACCCAAGTGTACAGGTGACATCAGTTAACTA
Source organism: Clarias laeviceps (assembly GCA_030014305.1). NCBI lineage: Eukaryota > Metazoa > Chordata > Actinopteri > Siluriformes > Clariidae > Clarias > Clarias laeviceps. The sequence continues at coordinate 23,253,964 of JAQMYJ010000006.1, read as the reverse complement.
AATAAAAAAAATAAAAAAAACCTAGAGGTAAAAGGTTGAATATAGGCAAAAGAAAAGGAAATGATTTTCATACTGAAAATTTGAATGTGATTGAAATTACTTACAGTCTCACGGTTATCTAGAGTTTAACACTAACTACTGGTTTCATCAAAATACTATAGTTTAACATTCATTTGCCTCAGAGTAATTTAACTTTAATCTGGTCTTTTATTATAATAATAACTTTAGTTACATTTAGTATTACTATAACATAGTTTAATACTATGTTGGTATAATAACTTACTATTAATGGTAATGTACAATGTAACATTAGCGTACGGTCTAACAGTAATAGTTGAAAATTAACTTTCTTATTATAACTTAGTATTACAGTAACCAACAGTTTATCAGAATCCTAAACACTTTTGTTCTCACAGTAAAGTAATATAATTAACTTGCAGTTTCTGAGTAACGTAGCACAGCTTAAAGTTTTACAGTAACTTGGTATTATTGTAACTTACAGTTTAACAGTAACTTGCACTTTAACACTAACACAACTATAATAGGAATTGACTCACTGTAGCTTAGGTTTATAGTAACCTAGAGTTTGCCAGGAAGTTAAATACTTAAAAACTTAAGTTCTCACGGTAAAGGTTTTACATTAACTTAACAATATCTTAGTTTTACAGCACCTTAGTGTCTTGTCAAAATCTTATTGTATTTAAATAGTAATTATTGTAACTTAGTTTAAAGGTATCTGACTTTAACACTCACACATGGACTCAGTAGTAGTTTAATAGTAATCTACTCTCACTGTAACAATATTATAGTAACCAACAATTTAACTAATGCGAACGCTCTCATGCTCTCACAGTAAGAATAGCTTATAGCCTTACAGTAACTCCAGTCCTACAGTGACGTGTCCTACAGTCTTAACGTGTTTCTGTGTCAACTTTTATAGCCCTATGAAAACTTAGGGTGTTACAGTGAAACTATAAGTTACTGTAACTTATTACTTGAGTTTAACCGAAACTAATTTTTTTCATGTACAAAAATGTAAAATTTGAACTTTATTTAATTATAAATAATGGTTAAGACTATAGTAAAACTCTGTTTTAATGAATGTACCCTGTACTGCTGAAAGTGCAAAACAAAAATTCTCCTTTTTCTTCAAATTAGTGGTGTATGTTTTATAGAAACAAAGCAGTTACAGATATTTAAAGCTCCCTGCCGTCAATAATAACGGGGGAAACCCATGAATGGAAAACGGTTTCTCAGGTACTGAGAGTTTTGGTTTGTGTATTAAAGATTTCCTTTTAACAAGTTTCTGAAATTGAAAGTTGCTTTTAAGAAATTCTATTTGATTCAATTAAATTCTATTTGATCTGGAAATCTAATCTAGTCTGGAATAAATTTTTACATACAGCTGCAACATTTCTTAGAGTTGCAAACTAGAGAAATAAAACTACACTAATTGTTGACCTTTTTCTTCCTTTGTATATGTATTTTTTTTAATTGATTTCCTGATAAATTATGGGCACTATGTTACTGTTCCTAGAAAGCACTGGAAACTTATTTCTTTGAGTTATATTTTGAGAATCACTCTACAGTGCACACGTTATGCAATATGCACAAATATTTTTCAAGAAGCTCATCTTGGGATATGCATTTGTCTTAGCATTTTTTTGCCTATCTCATCTGGTTTGATGAATTCTGTGTTGCCAGGGTGACGTGTGGATCTGTATGGAGCTAATGGACACCTCACTGGATAAGTTTTACAAGCAGGTCCATGAGAAAGGTATGACCATCCCGGAGGACATCCTGGGCAAGACTGCCGTCTCGGTGAGTATCTTGCACAAGAACCATCTCTATATTGTAATAGTCATACTACAAATACACTGTTCCTGACGCTTTATGCCAAGTGAGATAAATGTTGGTATTACCAAGTCCCTGAAAATCAATTTATGTGAATGCAGCTCTAGGCAGACCGTATTCAGGATCAAATGCTAATCAGAAGATAATTCATTATTATTATTTAAAAATTTAAAGAACTTCATTAATCCCAGTAATTGTACTTCCATTATAAGCATGCTCATCAATTTGAGACATTATCCAGATTTGCAAAACCTTTATTTGCATTTTTTTTTGGCACAGCGATGTACTGTACTTTCAATGGCTGGCAAAATGAGAATGCAAATACAAAATCTATTTGCCCTTTTATGTTCAAAGTCTGTGCTCCAGTTTCTCAATGACTTGTTTTGATTCTGCCATATTAAAGATGTAATCAGCTTATATTTTATCTGAGTCACAGTAAATGTCTAAGCAATTTAATGGCTAAACTGTTTAAAATATTTTTCAGTCAAAACAAGTTGTATAACATGACAAATTAACCCTCCTCACACACACACACAAAACAAGTGCGTTGGTTCTTTTCTGAATATACCTGTTTTTGTCAAACACTTCCAACCATTTCCGAAATGCATGCTTAGTCTAGGTCTAGTCTCACATGTCTAGGACTCATTCTAATACCTGATAAGAAAAAAAAAAAACATGGCTGACAGAGTTGAAAAGAAAGATACGCACTCAAGCGCACAATACAGTGGTACCTCGGCATACGAATCTGTTCCGGAGGCGAGTTCTTAAGGAGGAATTTCGTATTGTGAAACTAACTTTCTCATAGGAAACAATGTAAATGCAGGTAATCTGTTCCAGCCACCCAGAAATATTACCAATTTCCGGAACTATCAATCATATTTTTTCAGATAAAAGCAATTAAAACGTTTGTAAAAGACCTGAAAATGCAAATAGCACTGAACATTACGTCGAGCTCACATAGAACAGCAGCGTGAAAGACTAAAATTTGTATGATTTCATTTTCATAAATAAAAAAAATGTCTGCATTGTATTTATTACATAACTTTGCACTCATATTTTTATGCCTTATTTATTTAAAGTTTAGAGGGATGTAAAATTTGATAATGTAAGCCAACTAAATGCATCTTTAAAAACAAAAGTCAAACTTTAAAAAAAAGTTCAGTCGAACTTGATGATGGAGTACTTTCTGGGGAGTTTTCTCAAATTGTTTGCAATTAACTTAACAGAATAATGTCATATGTTGATCTATGAAACAATTTAACCAGTTCAAACAATGTTTTTCTTTTTCTTCTTTTTTAACACTGATAGTAGTGCATTTCCTTAATTTTGTACTTGTACAGTAACTGTATTATTCATTCAGTCAGAAAAGTCGTTCTGTCTGCAGTAAAAGGAATTATCGAATCGTTTTGAGATATGAGACTACAAAGAATGCTTGCAATGCGACTTGATATCAAGCCATCAGCAAAAACTTAAATAAAACTGTCTATTCAGACACCCTCTGTCCAAAAAGTGAAGTTGTAGTCATAATATTTTGGCACATTTACCATAACAAGTTCATGTTGAATATCATATTACTCATGTATTATTGGCACAGACTTGCTCTAACCTTTTAATATTTTAGTAAAATATTTTCAAAAAAGGAAGAAAAAAAAAAATTGGGGGAGATAAATTGGTGTAATAGAAAAGAGCAATGGTTAACATTAGCAAAACAATAAATGCAAAATTAAATGATTTACAAAAAAAAAAAAAAAAAAACGATGAATTTAACAAAAATACAAGCAGAAAAATTTTCTTCTGGCTTAAAGTAGTCTGTCGAACTTTAATCTTAAATCTGTATTTCCAACAAAACAGTAGATAAATGAAACTTTTTTTTTTTATTATTATTCTTTCATTCATTCAATTGAAGGTCAAAATAAAGGTTGAATTAAAAGTGCTTTTGAAAAGCGCAAATATAATTACATACAAAATCAAATCAAAATAAATAAAATCCTATAGATTTAATAAATCTTTACATCACTGATGCATCTCTCGTACTTTTCGTACATGTAGATGCACGTCATAGGGCGATCATGTTTTGACTTTAAGGATCACTTTTCTTTCATATTCATGATTAAGAATAAATATATATGTGGATTTATACACATTTAGTCACCAGTGTAGTTTGGAATCTAGTGTTCTGTTTATTAAAAAGAGAATTACAGTAAGTGTTGGCTTTTATGCATTACATAACCTTATGTACTGTATGTGTAAGTGAGAATAAAAACAGCTTGTCTCGAGCGCTCGGGTGACAGAACGGAGACGGTTGTGTTGAGTAATATGGGAAGTCTGTAGCAGAGAGACCGACAGGAAGACGCTTTGGATGGGTCTCAGATTGCTCTTACTGATTTCCCTTTCTGTACATCAAGGGATTAAGGGCTCGGCCGGATGATGATTATATAATGTAATATAAGTGCATTATGTAATATTGTCATAAATCATGCCACACTGCATATTTTATGACACATTACAGGTTCTGGGGTGAGCTAATGAAACAAATTATTAGCAATAATCTGCAATAATCTCCTGACCGAGGAGGCTCGGAGCCCACTAATTCAGTGAGTGCTACGCCCAATTCTTACAAAACGCAGAATAACTTGTTTCCAGTTTGCAGACGTGACGTATCCGTCTGTGTTAACTGTACACACAATCATTCATTAACACTACTTGCACATTACAGGAACTCGGCTGGGAGTTAGTCACATCCCCCATACAGTCCTGACTTTGCTCCAAGCTATTTTAACATGTTTGGGTCATTTAAAGGAGTTCCTGGGAGGCCAGCGTTTTAGACATGAATCGGACAAGTCTGATCATGTCTCTGGTGTACTGAGAACTTTCTACCTTGATGGTATCCAAGCATTAGTGAAACACTAGGATAACTGCATTAGTGTAGCAGAGAATTATATAGAGAAATAAAGGGAGATTTTACGCTCGTCAAAATGTCCTGTTATTTCATACAATCAAAAGTCCCGGTTTGACTTGAACACCCCTCATATCTATCGTGTATAATAGGAGTGTCATCGTTCTCATTTTTTCCCCACAATATAGGCATCTGCTACAGATTATATTTCATATTTACTTTTAATTTTATATTTTAGATCATTTATTTTTCCTCCCAGCTAACAGTGGAAATAAATGTTTGGCAGAGATGCGGCTGTAGAAATAAGATATTTCCTGTTTTCCTTTGTCAAATTACAAATGGACTTCCTCTGTTTCCACTCGTGCGCATAGCCGTGTCCATTAAACACAATTACTGACCTCCACATTCAGGAAATAAATGTATCTGTTGCATTGAATCTTGTTTCCTGTTGCAGATTGTGAAAGCCCTGGAACACCTGCACAGCAAACTCTCAGTGATCCACCGAGGTGAGAATCAGCAGCAGTTTTCTTTTTCTTCTTTGAGTCTGTCTGTCTGTCTGTCTTTGTGAATGAAGTCCAGCTCTTCCATTTAGATGCCTCTGGTTTCCTAAAATTAACATATTCATCGCAACCAGTTTTTCATAATTTCAGTTTTATAGAGGTCTTTTCAGCAGGGGTCTTATTTTTCTTTCACACATATTTTTATTACAGCAGTTTTTACACAACCTGTTATTTGCATCTTTGTGTTCTTTGATTTTCTTTCATAAACACTTTATAGTTTCTCATTAAAGATTTGTATTTCCTCTACATGGACATCCGGAAAGTATTCACAGCGCATCACTTTTTCCACATTTTATGTCACAGCCTTATTCTAAAATGGATTAAATTAATTTTTTCCCTCAGAATTCTACACACAACACCCCATAATGACAACATGAAAAAGTTTGAGATTTTTGCAAATTTATTAAAAAATAAAAAAATTGAGAAAGCACATGTACATAAGTATTCACAGCCTTTGCAAAATTGAGCTCAGGCGCATCCTGT
>JAQMYJ010000006.1:23229742-23240294 GCA_030014305.1 Clarias laeviceps | reverse complement strand
TATATATATTTATATTTATATATATATATATTTATATTTATATATATATATATACGTACGATGGGTGTTCAAGTCAAACTGGGACATTTGATTGTACAGAATAACAGAACACGGTTATGAGATTAAAAACTAATGCACTTATCCTAACATTTCACTAGTGCTTGGACACCATTAAGGTTAGGAGTTTTCTCAGTACACCGAAGCCATGATCCGACGTCCTGCTTCATGTCCTTGTTTGACTTGAACAACCCTTGTTGTAAAGAACATTTTAAGTTATTAATGCTTTCCTCAAAGGTTTAATGTGTCTGTATGACTGCATGTGTTACTGTGACCACAACTTCCGCGTTTCTGAATTGTAAAACGTTGCTCATATGTAGAGCCTCATTCACAAATGCATGTGATTAAAGGATCCTTAAAAAAAGAATATTACTGAAATAGTTGATTTGCATAAGTCTTTTGATGTCCTCTCACCCTTGGCTTCCATGAAAAATATTTCGATCATTATCTCGTACGAGAAATTAAGAAGACGTATTATTGTAATGAAAAGCTGTAAGACTGTATCGCAAGTAATTTAAGACAGTTTCATTTAGTTTTTCTTTTTTTCCTTTTTCTTTCCTTTCATTTGCTTTAGCTTAAAGAAGAATTCCAAAGAGCGGCCAAACTACACAGAACTCATGGTGAGTTTTCACACCTGCACATGGACAATTTTATTGTGCCTGCGCTTCCACACCATGACCACTAGGTGTCAGCCTTATATCATTAACAGAGGTCAATTCATCAGCATCAGACACCACAGAGCACAAAATTAGCAAATTTTTGTTTATTACATACTGATGTTTTTTTTTCTGTATCACTATTTCTGTGCAGCAACACCCCTTTTTCACCTACCACGACTCCAAAGAGACGGACGTGGCCAGCTTCGTCAAGATCATCCTGGGCGACTGAGTGCCTCTTCTTGGCGAAGGCGGGGCAAAGCGGGACTAATTCCACAAAAAAAAAAAAAAAAAAAGGAAAAAAAAAAACCCACCAACCACCCATTTGCAAGACTGACACCTGTAAGCCACGCCCACCTCAGGCAGTAGTTTAGGGAGGGGGGCTCATGAGAGAGAGAGAGAAGGGGGGGGGGCGAGAGAGGCCAGGGAAAGGGGCAGAGACTGAATCAAAAGGGGCGGGGCATTTCCTGGGAACACACAAATGATGGGCAGGGGATGGGGTTCTGCGCAAGTGTGTGTGCGAGAGTGTGTGTGTGCACGTGTTAATTAAATAAGGGTGTTCGAGTCCCATTATGAATAAATTTTTTTTTTCTCCCATATGAAAACATTTAAGATGCCAGTTTACTTTACAGCATTATAACACGAATAAAGAAGAAGCGATTATAAATATATTTATATGTTATATAAATGTCTGCTATTAAAAGGTGTGAGGAATATAGGGGTGGGATTCAAATCATGGTTGTTCGAGACGCTAAAGTTGCTTCGTGCTTCGGATATGTCAAGCCTTAAGAGCTGATCTCAGGTCAGTTTTTAAATGTGCAGTAAATATGCAAGGTCAATAATTAATTCCGCGGAACTGATCCGAGACAACACGAATGATGGATTATTTTACAAAACACCTTTTACAGTAAGTTGTGAGTATCGTGTTATTTTCTCAAGTGGGAAAAAAAAAATTCTATAATTATCCTGATCCGGTCATTCTGTGCTACCTTTTTGCACCCTGCCGCCTCCTAACACACCTGCACCAGGTGATGATGTGATCTGCGTTCTCCATGAATTGAATCAGGATCTGGGACGGTGCAAAAATGTGACGCATCTTTTTGGGGGAAAAGCTGGTTTAAGTTATCTGTCTCACTGAGAAATCCAGCAGGACCCTTTATGAAGTGTGTATGAGTTTGTGCGAGTGTGTGCGTCTGTATCTGTATTAAGGTTATCTGGGGAATTGGTATCTTTTTGGTCTGTTGCTTCATCTAGTCCTCTGTTCTGAGCCAATCAAGAGAGTTCTCGCTCTGTGTTCAACTGCAATTCAACTGGAAATTATTACTATTATTGTCATGACGATTATCATTATTATTATTATTATTATATCCCCACATTATGAAAACATGCGTATTAATCCGTCTTGAGGTGTTTTGCAGTTTCTGTATTTATTATAACTGCTGTTTTTTTTTTTTTTTTTTTTTTCCTCATTGAAAACTTGACATTTTTTTTTTCCTTTTTAATTTTAAGGTGTGTGCGCGAACGGATGTAGCTTATGTGAGTGTGCGGGAAAGAGTGTTTTTGTGTGTGCGCATGTGAGAGTGTGTGTGTCTGTGTGAATATTGTATTACAGTTTGGACACACGTAGCTGACACTTCTCTGAAAGTCTCACCGTGACTCAGAAGCCTGATTTGTGCCTCTTTATAGAAAAAAAAAAGATCTACAATACATTAAACAGAAAAAATGACAAAACCCATACTGTTTTGTGTGATGCATGCTTTGCTACAGGATTTAGATGGAATCTTTTTTTACCGTTTGGTTGCACTTTAAACACTTGATGCATGAAGCATCCTCTTTCTTCACATTTGAACATTTATTTAGTAAGTACACACCTATTTGCATTTCATTTAATTTACAGCAAAAAGGGTGTTGGAGACTGATCGGGCGTCTAATACCCCTTTTTTGGGATTATCACAACCAAAGAAATAAAAAAAATGGTTCACTTTGGTGGAAAATATGGTGGGTGGGGCTTAATTGAGGTGCTCTCGATTCACCTTCTAATCCGGTTTGATTGCAGTGATGAAGCGACTCTGAATCGACTCTCGCAGGAATTGAATCGAACATCCTGTATTAAAATTTTTAGCTTTATTTTATTATTATTTTTTTTTCTGTAGCTGTGAACTGCTAAACTGAGCTGTAATGCTACAGAAATGCCATGTGTTCTGGATATTTGGATCACTGAGCATAAAAGGAAATAAACAGTGTTTTAAACTGGTTATTTATATAATTACCTAATCACTTCTTAAGCGCCAGCTCTGTTCTCCATGCTCGGATGATTTTTGTGATTCCTCCGTGCACCTGCAAAAGATTTGTTTACCTTTCTCTGTCTTGCGTCTTTCTGACCAGTGAACGAGTTTACGAGTATGTTTTCACATCCCTTGGGCAGTTTTTTTTTTTTCCCTTTTTAGTTCGTTTTTTAATCATGTGCAATGTGAATCCAAGTCGAACAGCTTCAGCGTGAATTTCTCTCCGATTCATAATAGACATGAAAAGATGAGTATTAGAAGTGAAATGACTCCAGTTTCTATATCAATTGAAAGTATCAGGACTGCATAAGTTGCATTTGACACACACACACACACACACACACACAATACTTGAATAAGGCTACAATGCATATAATACGATAAGGCACAGTGTGTAATGTTTTATTGTATTGTAGAAATACCTAAATGACCCCTAGCTGTTTAATGTATCTTAGACAAAGTACTATATTAATTTTATTAACTTTATTAATCCCAAAGGGAAAATGTTTAAAAAAGGTCACTTGGGTTTTTCATTAACCTCTTAGAAATGTTATGTCAAGGCTGTTTAATCACCAAGTTCATTTAGACATGGGACACAATTGAACACCAAACTAAACACAAACATCTTTGGACATCTAAGATGTTTAATATCAAAATATTAGATTATTTGAAATGAGCTTATCATATTACGCATAAGTTAAGGTCATGTCTTTGTTGATTTGGTTTGACAGACTGTAGATAATGTCTTGCATCTGAATCACAATTAACTCCCTTCTACACAATTATCATACTGTACTTCTCCATACACATGTACTTGACAAGTCTAGTACAAAAAGGAGAAGTAAAAAAAAAAAAAAAACCAGGATCAACACACACATACACACCACTGAGGTCTAATTGATGTTCAAATGGGTTATAATCTGGTAAGTGTGAAGGCCATGTGTAGGTTTTGTGCTGTTAAAATATATCTGATTCATTGTGTCATGGACTCCACCGGGCCCCCGTTTTTTTTTTGTTTGTTTGTTTTAATCCAGTGGCACAATCAATCAAATCAGTTTAAGATCTGCAGCACTTGGAGGCCAAGTCAACACCTTGATCACTTTTTCATGTTCCTGAACAATGTTTGCAGTGCGTCATTGAGCAGATCATCACACTGCCTCCACCGGCTTGCTTTCGTCCCCCTGGCCGTCCTGGTGCCTTCTCTTCCCAGGTGAGCACCAGACCGAGTGATGATGTCCACTCCTGCGATGTGTAGTGTAGTGAAAGCACTGTAACTCCAGGAACCTAGTTGGAATCTACACGTCTCCAGAAGTTTCTTTGAATGCTTTGTTGGTGGTTTCTTGCACATGGAACCCTCGTCTGGTTGGACTGCTGCTATATTTGGGGGGGGGAGGAGGAGGAGGAATTCCCAGACCCAGTCCTGCAATTCAGCTGCTCCAACACACAGCTGATTCCACTCAGGTTCGGTAATAAGCCCTGCGGTGTTTGAAAGATTGTTGGAAAGCGGAGAAACTGCTACACTAAGAGAGGTTGTTTAGCAGAAAGCATTTCATCATATGCTTACAAGCTCAATTTGAAGTTCTTGTGGTTTTAAAATGTAAATGTATGTGCTGTATAATGGGGTAAGATGCACTTGGACAGGTAATGGATGTGTTTCCGAAACATACCCACACACATGCATGCATATAAATACTGTATATACAGTAGATATGCATGGTATACATGTGGTACCTGTTAACCAACCTGAGGATTATTTAGTTACACTGTACTGTACATAGAATTTATTCAGTAAAATAAAAAAAGGGCTTTTGCAAGTGATTAGGATATAATTACCTGACCAGTTGTATTAATGATTAGTGTATAAACTGTATATAATATATACAGAAATTAATGATATATATAATGGAAAATTATGTAACATTTTCTTTATTCCGGATGCAGTGCCAGGCAAAAAAGGGACCATTTCACAAGGGTCAACTTATTGGGCTGCATCAAGTATATAAAAAAAAAAAACTATTGAGATTTGGAAGAAAAGAAAATCATGTGAATGGAGATCACTTAAAATCATTGTGAAGCTGCATGGTAAAAAATTTACAGTACAAACCACAGATATGTTTAATAGTAAAAGTAAGGGCATTTGCATACACACACACACACACACACACACACACACACAGGATTGAGACTAAACAGCTGTGTTTCCACTTGCTAGTGAGACTGAACAAAGGCTGCAATTTGCTATGGAGCGTAAAGATTGGACTTTGAAGCAATGGAAAAAGGTCAGGTTGTCTGAGGAGTTCAGATTGACTCTATTCCAGAGCGATGACAGTCATGTGATCTGGGGTTGCTTTAGTTCATCAGGTCTAGGCTCAGCAATGTAATGAACTGACGACCTGAATGACCAGGTTATCTATGAAGTTTTTCTTCCCTGATGGCACGGCCATATTCCAGGACTCGAGGTGTGATCGCTAAAGTAATTAAATAGAATTTTGTGTTAGTGTGTGTGTGTGACTATTTATTTATTTTTGGCCAGGCAGTGTATCTTCACATGTTAAGTGATTTTTTTTTTTTTTCTGCAGGGGACCAATTGTATTTAAAACATGTTTATTTTCTATTTATTTATTTCATAACTTACACTGTTGTGGTGCTTAATAATAGTGTTAAAAAAAAAAAGAGGAACATGTTGGGTAGATAGCATCAAATTTAATTAATAAAGATAAATACACATAAATTAGAAATAGGAGAGATGTCAGAGCTTTTAGTATACTGTCAAAAAATTATATTGGCTTAGTGTTTTGTGTTTAATAACAGTTATTATTATTTTTTTTATTATTTTAAAGCCAAATCACTTACTACATACAGCTGTCTGAGTTTTGAAGTAGACACGTTCATAAATCTTATACTCTATGCAATGCTTATGAAAGGGTGTTATGAAAGTCTCTCACTAAATATTTTGATAAAAATAAATAGCCCTGGTTACAGTGATGTAAAAGTGTTGGCCTGGTCACAGTGGAAAAAGTACCTTGTTGCCATCCAACATCAAAATCCCCAGTGTCGCTGCCTATTTAAGAAGCCCTACAGGAACCGATTGCACTCACCGAAGTGTGTCACCGAATCATCATCTTCTTACTGGAACTCTAGATTAGACGTGTAATTATTCACAGCAGTTATATTCATAGAGGTGTTGCTGGGGTTAAAGGTCGGAAATCTACAGAATTAAAGGAAATATGAAGCAGGTTTCCTGGAAGTGTTAAATAAAAAAAATAATAAAAAAACATCCCGTCTGATAAATCATCTTTTCATCTTGTTTATTTGTTTAATGCGAGCTGAAATATTGAAGGTCCAATATATAAGGAATTGGACATAATTAAGGATTCATAGCGACTAGGAGTTTTTTTAAAGGGGTAGGGGGGCAGAATTGCATAGATGGTACTAAAATAGACCTGAAAAAAGTCGCCTGGTCTTTTTGTGGTCATCATCTGTTCAGTTTCCGTGATCTTGTGCTTACTGTAGGGTCAGATTCACGATCTTGGCTGACTGGAGTGGAACTTCGGCTGCTGTAGTTCAGGTTTGAGGTGTTACGCATTCTGAGATGCTTTTCTGCTCAGTATGGATGTAAAGAGTGCTCATTTCAACAAGTCATTTCTGGTCCGCAGAACTGTCACTAGATGTCACTGGATGTTTTTTTTTTTTCCACTGTTGTGTGTGAAAATCCCAAATCATGAGCAATTCCTGAAATATTCAAACCATATGCCATCAACAACCATTACATGCTGATCTGATATTCGCATATTTGTTTCGAACATGAACGGAAGCTCTTGACCTATACCTGTATTCTTTATGCAATGTTCTGCTGCCATATGACTGACTGATTTCTTGCTTTATTAGCAAACTAATAGAGGGAATGCTCAATGTGCATCAACAAGGCTTATTTCTGAGCGCTGCCTCACAGGGTCTTCCAGGGTGTCTGGTTATATTCTGATCTTGAGTTGCTGTCTGTGTGGAGTTTCACGTTCATGTGGATCCATGTGGGTTTTCTCTATCCCAAAAATATTCCAGCAGATTGACTGAAATAAATTATCCAAGTTGTGAATGAGAGGAGTGCTTTGAGGTGGACTGGTGTCCTGTTAGAGGTGACAAACAGTGGACCTGGGATGGATTCTAGATGATAAATAAATGACTATGAATGAATAATGTACTGTATAAGCTTGACGACTGACTGAAATGCTGAAAGCACTTGTTCCATCTCATAAACTGACGAGTTCATTGACATGTACATTAAATGCAGCCAATCAGCCATGACCCATTGTATACACATAAAATCCAGTAACATTAAAACCACCTTTGATTTTGTGCCAACGGGATGGTTCTGGCCTCTCTGGGCGTGGCTCCGCAGGGCCTCTGAGGGTGTGCTGCTGTATCTGGCACCAGGGCATTGGCAGCAGATCAATTGGGTTTTGGCTTGTAGAGGGCTGTGGTGCACTGGATGTTCTGTTCTGTCATTCTATCTATGTTTCTATTGTGGCCAGAATTGACATTTTCTGTGCTTTGTGCTGTATTGGCTTTTCTGTGAGAATGGACACGATGGGCTTTAAAGGCCATGTGTAAGCCTTGGGTGGCCATGATCTGGTATATAATTGATAATTAATGTTATTCAGTTCGACTGGTGGTAGTGTTATAGCTGATTGATTAGAATCATGAAAAACATTCCACCAATCATAATAAGGCTTCATTACTTTGTCACACTGCTCGAGTTACACTGAGAATTAGTTTCACCATGCTCGAGTTCTACTGAAAAAAAGTGGTGGCATTTGTAAAAATGCATGACAGGAGTAACTCAGTCTGAGTCAGAATTTAACAACCAACACTTTGTGTTTCAATGTGCTAATTTTTTGCAAGAGGTTTTTGAGTGCTCACGTAGCATTGCGTGTCCCTTCAGGGTGAGTGAACTTGTTGAACTTCTGAGGATATAACGTGCATTAAAGAAAGGAAGACCCTGAATTTTCCACTCTGACCTCAGAGAGAGGAGGCCAATATACGAGCAGAAATAAAAGCATGTCTGTCAAAACAAGCTTTGCTTTGGCAGCAGAGGAAGTCCATGAATACGATTTGGCCTTGAACCCAAGGCTTGTCGAGACTCCTTGTGACTCGAGAGTTCTCCTGCACGACCACCTGTTCTAGAAGCGGCGACTGTTTTGACTCACATCCTCTACTTCTGAACTCAACCTCGGCTTTAGCCTTGTTGATTACGAGGTTAATTTTAGTAGCACGGTCTTTACTGTCCTTACTACTTCCAGGATTCAGAGAATATATGGGATGTTTCAATTCAATTCACAGCATAGACTGCTCATTTTTAAGATCTCTGTAGAGTGTAAGGGATTCCAGTATGAATTGCATGCTTGTTAAATCGTAACCTTCAAACAAATTTTTTTTCTTTTTTCCACTTGCGTGTTTGTTGATTTGGTAAAATTGTGGCCTCAAATCTCACCTCAGAAAGGAAAAACAAAATCAGATTTGAGCTGCTACATAAACAGGCAGACCTCAGAAGCTTTTCATAGACGTAGATTGTAAACAAATGGCTGCAACACTAAACTGTAAGTCCTGTAGCTTTCCAGGGTTTATACACAACGTTTTAATGTTTTATGCAAGGAATAAAACACTTAGAGTTGTTCTCTCATCGTTAAACAATAACAAGGTGACGTTGCACCCTGACTCTTACCCATGTAGACTTTTTCACATTTTCATATTTTAAGCTACATTCTAGCAAATCTAGCAGTACTAGCAATTAAAAAAGGAATGATGAATGTAATTAATATTTAAGAACTTCTTAACAGGTCATTCTCAGATCCTGTGGAACTCTGGTTGAAAAGGTAAAGCCATTAAACCTATAGTTTAAAGAATCCCATAGTCCTAGTAGGGTCAGACATGCACTTTTGATGTGCTATAAGCGAATAAATGAAATGATAAAGGTTTAGTCTTAGGTAGTCTTTTCATGATTGAATTGCAATAAAATAATGTTTCTAGCAAATCAATAATCAACAATCAATTCGCGATCGATTTAAACAGTTTCTATATATACTGTACACACAGCTACACGTCTGTTTCAGTTTCAGTTAATGACTGTATTTTAATTATACACCTGACTCTGATGGTACAAAATCCCTGAATTTTTTGCAAGTGTGCAAAAGTAGAAATTAGTGAAATAAGAAAACTTTTTCACATAGAGCCAGGTAGGTTTGGACAACTTTTTTCTCTTAAATGAAATCATCATTTTGTATTTACTCGGGTTATCTATAAAAATTCAGGATGGGGGCGAGTACTTTTTCATATATTTGTGTATTTATGCACACACACACACACATACACACACATTAGTTTTGACTAGCAATGCTTATGTCTGCATCTTCAAGGCTTGGTGTTGATACAGAAATGTTTATGTAAATAAGTTTATGCACAAGTTGATATTATATATAAATGATAATAATTCTGTCCTGTGAGGTGTCTAGTCTAGTCATTTGCGGAAGGAATTTGTACTGATGTGTAAACATTTCCTTTCCAGACTAATTTGCCACAGGTTTTACGCCGGATGCCCTTCCTGACACGACTCTTCAATTATATCTGGGCATGGGCCCGGCTCTGCATCCACTGGCTGGGGTTTGGCCATTGGCTGGGAATCGAACCCGGACCTTCCTTCTTTTATTTATAATTGATTTAATAATAATAATCAAGCACCAAAGGTCACCATTGAAAGTATGCAACACAAAATAACACGACTAGAACTTGGCTTAGTGAAGACCAGGTAAACCGGTAAAAATGATGATGTAGGTCCATTTCTTCCCTACAGTCTAGTCACTGTTCTGTATTTATTTCCAGTAATAATCCTGTTCCCTTGATTCATCTCTTGTATTGGAAAATCCCTCTTCCTGATCTGTATGTGCAAGCGAGTGACAGATAAATGTAGCAGATTAGAAAATACTAGAAATACTGGTGAGATAATGGATGATATTTAAAAGCTTTTCCTGGCTCAGTGAGAACATAAAATTCAGTTCTCTTATTCTCCAGATCTTTTCTACATATCTGTCTGGCATCATTCATGCACACAAGCACATGTGGATGTTCCTCGTTTGTGATCTGAGACGGGCTTTGCTAAATCTCTCCTAATGTTAAGGGATTTAGATAAAGGGATCTGAGCCATTGGATTCAGATCTATACCGCAT
Organism: Clarias laeviceps; assembly: GCA_030014305.1. Taxonomy (NCBI): domain Eukaryota; kingdom Metazoa; phylum Chordata; class Actinopteri; order Siluriformes; family Clariidae; genus Clarias; species Clarias laeviceps. The sequence continues at coordinate 23,230,079 of JAQMYJ010000006.1, read as the reverse complement.
GGCATGGTAATATACTTTAGTGTATGTGTGTGAGCTTTCCTGTTGCGTGACCAGCTGGTTGGCTTTTTTTTTTTTCCATGCCCTGGTTTGAGTTTCGCAATCTAAGCTACTGGCTTCTCTTACTGACAGCTGATGATGTCATGGAAACTGTTATGAGTGTGCTTTTTAAAAAATTGGGAGAGTGAGTCGTAATGAAATGCAGCCCCCACACCCTCTGTCGTCCGGAGGTCGTCTCCCATCGGCCTTTATTAAGTCCATCTACACTCAAAAAAATGGTACGTTGGCATTACTTAACTTTTTTATGTCAACAGGTTCCACGTAACTGAGTTAAGTTGCC
>JAQMYJ010000006.1:23217988-23228879 GCA_030014305.1 Clarias laeviceps | reverse complement strand
ATACATACACACACACACACACAATATTGCCAAGAGTGTGCATATGAACTTGAGTAACATCCAATTCTTAATCCATAGGGTTTAATATGATGTTGGCCCCGTCCCCTTTACAGCTACAACAGCTTCAACTTTTCTGGGAAGGCTTTCCATATTGTTTTGGGACGTGTTTATGGGAATTTTTGACCATTCTTCCAGAAGCGCATTTGTGAGCACAGACACTGATGTTGGATGAGAAGGCCTGGCTCACATCTCCGCTCTAATTCATCTCAAAGATGTTTTATCGGGTTGAGGTCAGCACAGTCAAGTTCTTCAACACCAAACTCGCTCATCCATGTCTTTATGGACCTTGCATTGTGCACTGATGCGCAGTCATGTTGGAACTAGTGTGGGCTTGTTTTTTTAGGAGTTTGGCGTGACCCCTTAGTTACAGTGAAAGTAAAAACAGTGAAAGCATACCAAGACATTTTGGACAATCTTTTATTATTATTTTTTTCTATTGGTCCTAAGTAATATTGAAATTTATATTTAAACATTTAAATAGTAAATATTTAAAATAAGATTTTTGGTTTACTTTTTGTTTTTAATCACTGAAATGAATCAACTTTTCAATTATATTCTAATTCATTGAGATGCACCTGTACTGTATATAACATTCAGCCATCACAATTTGACCCTATTAAAGTCGATCGTCGATTAAATCCTTGAGCTTGCCCTTTTTTTTTTTGCTTCAAATACACCAACTTCACTTGCTGCCTAATATATCCCACCCACTTCCAGGCGCAACTGTAACAAGATACACTATTGCGACTGCAGCTACTGTGAGAAGGGCCAAACTGTGATGTCTGGACGACTGTGTCAGTGCAACTCCAAAACGTCAACTCTTGATGGATGTTCCCAGTCTGCAGTGGTCAGGACATACCAAAAGTGGTCCATGGAAGGAAAAATTGGTGAACCAGTGATAGTGTGATAGGCGGCCAAGGCTCAATGATGCACAGTGGGAGTGAAAGTTGGAAAGTTTGTGAAAGTTTGAATGAAAGTTTGGCACATGTAGTGTGATCCAATAGAAGAGCTAGTGTAGCTTAAATTCATGAAAATGTTCATGCCTGTTGTGATAGAATGGTCTCAGAACACACACTCACACACATCATTACTGTTTTGGTTGTGTGTGTGTAAATATAATAAATATAAATTCTGTGAATTGTACATGCTGTATTTACATTAGATTACATTACAATGTAGACCAAGAATAGATACCATTGTATGGTGTGTGTGTGTATATGTGTTTGCTTGTGCGTGTTTGTGTGCGTGTGCTTGCGAGAGTTGCAGTTTCCACAGATGAGAAGAGATGAGTTGGGCTGCTGGAAACAGCGGAGGGGGAAGTTGTCTCTGTGCACCTGCAGTCGTGCTGCTTATTGGTAAAAGGGAAGAAAACAGGATCTGTATCTCGAACAACATCCTGTTGCGCAATCCCCTGACTGTTTGTATATGTGTGTGGCTATTCCTGCCTTCTGGGTAGAAAGTTGGAAAGCAATGAATCAGGGTGTGACGAGTTCCTGCACCACAGCTTCGCTTATCTTCACATTCTTCCGTTTTTTTTCTTTCCTCTTCATTTAGCTCTTTACCTTCCGTTCTCTTTGCTCTAAGACAAAATGTGCATCATGTGATATCATAGACAAAGATGAAAAAGTGAATAATGCTGAGCTGTACGTGCAACATCTGCGTAGATGCCAGTAGGGTCTCTTTCCTGAATCTGCGCTCTTCCTTTTGGGGGAAAAAACCAGCCGTGATTAGCTCCTTCTGGATCTTAAATAACTTGCAGCATCATTTCCTCAGCCGTAGGTGCACGTGTTGGTGCCTTTCTTTCTCATCCTACATGAAAAGAGGGTAACAGATGATAAAGATGTTGCATCATCAGATTTTTTTTTTCAATCCAGCTGTTTATTCTAAATTCACTAAATTAAATGAAGGTGCTTCTGCTATTATTTATTTATTTTGCTGTTAACAAGTGGAATTTCCAGTTTCCTTCTACAGTCCAAAGACATGCAGATTAGGCAAATTGGCATTCCAAATTGCCAGTATTGTGTGTGTGAATGTGGGCATACTTGTGCCCTGAGATGGATTGGCACCCCATCAAGTGTGTAAACCCCTCTGAGGCCCTTGGGACAGGATCCAGGCCTCCCCCGACCCTGTACAGGATAAGCTATATAGACAATGAGTGAGGTTCATGCCTATGATGCTACCTCATGCTGTGTGAGAAGTATTTATAGATATTAATCAGTATTTTTTCAGTATTATGACTTGCCATCACTGCACAACATGACTGACAGATTGGAACACTTGGTACAGCTTGACACTTTAATTGCTACACTACATTTACCACTTTAGCCAAATGACACTGTTTGGTTCTTAGGATAAAACAAAGATTCCATTTACAGCAATATTACCAGATAAGATTTTACATTTCCTTCATTATATACAGTAACAAATATGGTAACAGTGTATTCCACCATACTAATACTGAAAACAATAACATTAAGTAATGTTATTTCTTTTCTGTTCATATTCTTTCTGACACTCATTTAAATATTCACTTGTAATGTTCATTCCCACGCTTTGCCTTTAAACGTCCAGCCTCTTTCTAATCCTCTGAAGAGCTTCTGGATCCTCCAAGCGTATAATTTGCATTTTATTTTGAAATATTTGTTAAAATGTTGGTAGTTATGCCAGTCATACACTGCCTTCTTTTAATCAGGTCGGCAAACTAGTTAGCAAAACTAGTTTTTAAACTATCTCTGTTTTCTCCCCCCTGTTTCAGGATACACCCTTATTTCATTTTAATATAATAACACCTTATTTTTGATGCATACAAACATTTCCACTTGACTGTAGCAAATGCTGTATAGATATCCACTTTCTAGTTTATTAAGTACCGAAGTTTAGGTAGAAATGTTACCTAATGTTTGCACAAATATAAATTAAAATGCATAAAAAATGGTTTCTGTTGAGGATGATGTAGATGTGACAGTGGTCATGTGCATGCACGCAGACACACACGCGCACACACACACACACACACAGAGAAAGAGAGAGAGTACAATGCATGTCTAGGCTTGTCCTATCGTGCTATTAATAGCTCAGCTCCTGGCTGATTTGTGAGCTTGACAACACATCCATAGTGAAAGTACACTGTCATGGTTACAGATTTGTGAACTACTTTCTCTGTTTTTGATCTAGCTTTCTGTCCTTCCTAAAGTTGATCACTGTGCAATTACCTCCATCAGTTAGGACTACTAATTCTCACACTATATAAGATATCAAATCCCAATAAATTCTTACATGTATTGTATAACAGATTGCCATAAAGCATGTTTTGACTGTCAAGTCATGTTAAAAAAGACCCTTAACCCATCCTCAATCTGTGCGATCTGTGTAGAAAATGCCGCAGGGTCCATATACGTACAGACGTACAGAAGTTAGCTTGAGGTACTAAAGACACTTTTTCTGTCCAATACCATATTTATAACAAATCATTTTATTTTATGATATATTACAAAGAGGGAAAGGAGAATTGTGGATAGGAAATGTCCAAACCTCAAGCATGTGAGTGGGCACTTTTACACTAGAGACTCTGACACGGATCCTAGTACACTTGACATCACAGTGTCCAGTACTGTATGTGTGAACAATCTGTACCATACCCAGAACAGGTTAGTGTACCGGGCGTGGGACAACATGTATCAGATACGAAAAGTAATTACACCAAAACATGGATGTGGACCGCTGCTTAGAATGTAACATCAACACGGCCCAGTCCTGCCAATTACTTTCAATAGAAAGTCTGCTGTAAAAGTTGCTAGATGTTACTAAATGATGTCACACACTAATTTGCATTTGCATCATGCAGTATTTACATAGTAACTAGGAGCAGACAGAGGATGTGGTACCACCATCAGGTCATTGCTGCTTATATAGGCCTGAAGCTAGTGGGTGGAGCTTGGCACCATATGGGTTTAATCAAACTGAACAGGTTCTTTTAGCTGTTCTTCAGTCTCTTGTGTTCAAACCATGAAAGAAATGTGTTCAATCCGGCAGCAATGTTGTCTTAAACCTCTCATATCAATGATAAGTGTAATAAAGTGTAAAAAAATAAGTGTATTTTTGATTGAATGAAATGACTATATATTTAATATAATTAGTAACATATTATATTTATTATTGTTGTGCATGTTTGATTTACGTGAGAAAAAAAAAATCACATAAGTAAATACAGTGAATAAAAACAACGAATAAGCTCCCTAAGCAAACACGTACAGTATTTGTGATTAGTCATGGGGAGCTCTGGCATGCACATGACAGCGGCAGTGCTTTTTGCTGAACACACTGCTTCTCTCTCTCTCTTTCTCTCTCTCTCTGTCTCTCTCTCTGTCTCTCTCTCTCTCTCACTGACTGACCAGAGTAGCTGAGAGGGGCATTCTTACATCCAGCGAGAAGAACTGAACTCTCACTGGCAGTCAAGATGACCCTTCTCTATATAAACTACCTGGACTCTGTCCTAAAAGTCATTAGGTTGGCATGGAGATAGGTGTACAGTACAAAGACATGCAGATTAGGCTAATTGGAGTTCCCAAATTGCACGTAGTGTGTGAACGTTTGTGTGAATGTTGACCGGAGGTCCTACCACAGTCGTACAAAATGGGAATAAATACAACTGTCACCATTGGCCTCTAAATGGTTGCCATTGGCCTACATGGTCCCTAGTTGGACTACAAAGGTTCCTAGATGGATGGATGGAAAAGTCATTTTTCGTTTGTCTCTGCTCACCTTTTTGAATAAAAGAGGTATCAAAAATGGCCTGGATGGACATAGCAGATAAAGTAGAAAGGCAGGAAAGAAGGATGTTCTTGACATTTATTGATATTTTGGGGGAAAAAATAGTTGCCAGATTGCAGTGATTGATTGATTTCTTCATCTCTGTGTTTATTAGTGAGTCACAAACCAACTAGGTGTTTGGAGGCAGATGATTCGCTGTGGCGACCCCTGAAAGGGAACAGCCGAAAGACAAAGAAGAAGAAGAAAGTGTGTGTCTGTGTGTCTGTGACCCCACCCCCCACAACCACCCACCCGATAAAGCGGTATAGACGATGAGTGAGAAATTCAATATGAAGAAAATCAATATTTAGAAGTCAAATAAGTATTTAAAATAAAGTTATAAAATAAATAAATAAGTAAAGATACACATAAAACAGACATTAAAGCCGATATGATAATTTAATAAGATGAATCTTGGCTGCTGTTTTAAACACCGAGATGGAGTCCATTGTGTTAAGATCAAAGCATATCACCAGAAATAAATTTAATCTACTGACCAAAAAAATTGTGCACCAGCACAAAAATTTTGCATTGTATATGATACATTTTTTCCTGATTATTATTATTTTTTTTTTATTAATATAGTGATAACCTTTCCCATGAAGCAACATCTCAACTGTTTGGAAGAGGCAGGTTGAAAAAAAACTAACCATTGTTTGTTCTTATTATTTATTGATGAAGCAAATACATAAGTGCAAAGAAAAATTATATTTATTTAGCTTTTTTCCTTAGTGAGAATGTTAAAGATAAGTAACTGAATAATTAGCCAGATGATTAATGGGTTGATTGTATTAAAGAAAATTTAACCCCCAACTTTCCCTCTCTCTCTCTCTCTCTCTCTCTCTCTCTCTCTCTCTCTCTCTCTCTCTCTACGTGTCTATGAGCAGAGGAAGGGGAATTGTTGGTTGTGGGATGCCAAAGTGTTAAAGTTATTAGGTGAGAGGGACTTCTGTATGTACAGAGCTTCCTGTGAACAACAACTGCTTCCTGTCCTCATTTCCACATGTGAGAAACAAAAGAGAAACAGAAGCACAGTAGATGTGAGGTCAATGGGAAAGAACAAATTTGCAGTTTATTTTCACTGGTGCAGGCACAGAGATCTACAAAAATATCTCCTATATTGCTTATCCATGTTTATGGAATGATAACTGGCTATAACTAACCTGTCTATTTGATTAAAAGTTTACTCTTTACAGGACCTGTTCTTAGTATCTCAATTATAGTGATTTCCTGCCTCGAGAACTGTTCCTTGGAAAAACAAGAAAGGAGTAATGAATGAAAAAAAAGGTCTATGATTAAAATTATTTTTTATTTTAAAATATTATTCCACAACTTAATACAATTTATGGTGGGGGAGATATGAATATTATTTACATTAAGTGGCACACAAAGATTCACACCAAACGGCACTACTCTACCACAATTTCATTTTCACAACATAAAAAAAAATTAATGTCTTTTTTTGTAAATGACTATTTCTTCATGATCCTTAATATTTTGTCAGTTATCTCATAAAATATTAAGTCAAAAGGTTACCCCCTTTTTTTTAAAACAATTTCCTTTTGTTTATTTTCTCATTACTGCTTTCTCTGTTGTTCCATCAGTACTACTCAAAGAAGCAAAGAAAACACTTAGTGTCTGGTCATCTCAAAACAATAGCTGGCCTATTACGACCCAAAGAAACATCTGGTGGCAGTGTAGTATTATCATCTTAACTAAATTGTATGATGTAATCAGGACCAATAACCAGTGATCTCCCTGCTCATGTGGCTCACTGATCCATAATCATGTTAATTAAGGAAAAAGTAGCAGAGGCACAATCAGGTCCCAGTGTGTCCTCAGTTTTCCATGCTGTGTCCTCTGTCATTTCTCATGCCCTCCATCCAGAATGTTTTAGCCGCTGGCCTTGGTTTACCAAAGGATGGCAAACTGCCACATGTCCTCTTTTAGTCCTGCTCTCATGGGGAAAGTCTTAGGATGACCAGGGTGTGGGCCAAGATACCATCTGTCTGCTCCTGTGCCAGCTGGTCATCACATATGCCACTCTAGTGCGGCAGGTGGCCATGCCAGTCTTTTCACACACACCTCTCAACGGACCAACTGAACTGGCCACACAGACAACACATTCATAGATAATACTAAGGCTGGCCACACACACACACACACACACAGAGAAAAGGATGGGCTTTTAATTGTTCTTGGATTATCAGTTGCTAAGGCTTCGGCTCAGATAAATATAATATTCAGAACACTATTTTACCATTACTAATTTCAGTTGCCTTCAGTTTAGATGTCTTTTTAAACTGCAATCGTCAATTAACGTATCCTGATGGACAATAATTTCCAACACAATCTGATTGGCCATTATTATTGAAATAAAAAAACATAAAAGTTGGGGCTTTATTTATAAAACATTAATACCTTTAGAACTTTTGATCTAAAATGATAAAATTAAAGCTATACAATTTATAAAGCTGAAACTTTAACGTATGTGTGTCAGGGACAGACAGGAGGCCACAAGGGCAAGTTGACTAAACATTAATAATCAAGGCAATCAAAAACAAACAAGTGACTCAAAATCAGAGGCAGTAAACAGACAGAGGACAAGATCAAACATCATAAAGAAAGGTACAGTGAGATCTGAAACAGGAAACCAGAAACAGGATCAAAACTGGGAATAACAAACACAATAGTCATCATCATATGGTCCCTAGGTGGACTACAGAGGTTCCTGTATGGATAGATGGACTACATAAATGGGAAACATTTTAGCCAATTTAAATATTCACCCGTTTTGAAATCAGAATCATCCTATAATGAACATAGAGTAGATAGAAAATTATACTTGTTTGAGACGTATTTATTTTTTATTTTTTTACTCATGTCTGTAGATCTGTAGCTTGGTTTATTGAGCTTCAGGTACAGAATTGACATAAATGATTGGGAGAGGATAAGCAGCAACATCAGCTCTGCTACAAAAGGTGCAATTGTTCCTAGTTAGAAAATTAAAATGTCTGAACTATGGACAGGTTTTTTTAAATGCATTTATCAATTGTGTTGGAGTATTTTTTTCAGATCAGTCACTAAAATACTTGCCAGGTCCAAACGTGGACCGATGTTCACTTGTTGATGATCCCTGATCTATACTTATTAGGCACACTCACCGTTTGCTGAGTGAAACTGAAGAAGGTTATGACCAGTGTGGGGATTAGACATAAATCAATGTGATGAGTGCTAATACACTAATGAAGAAACAGAAACCTAGCCGAGACTCATTTACACCCTCTCATCACTGTCCTACATCACTCACTAAACCCTCTACTGTAGTGTGTATTTGTGCATGTGTGTGTGTGAGTGAGTGTGGTTAAGGATACCTGAGAAACCTTTTTAAATAATTTATATGTACAGCCCAGAGCAATCAACCTACATAACCATGTCTGGCAACTGTCCCTGCGCCCTAGCAACCTTAACTAGACCACCCTAAATGGTCGGGTAGCTTGGATGGCACATCTGCATGTGTATGTGCGATACGTGAGCAACATGCATCTTTGGCGTGTTTATTTATCGCCTGGTGATATCGGTCATCCTGAAACATTACCTCAGTGTCTCCTTGTGCATGGGAAGACCGCAGAGGCTAATCCTCAAGTGGTATTTACAACCGCTGTGATATCTTTCCTAATTTGCAACCTCAGAATGAACATATCGTTATTGCACAAACATGTGCATGCATGTCAACATTCAGGTCTATGGAAAATTGTTTGTCCATCACCAAAAGTGGTCAAGTAGAATCATATCTTGTTACATTATGCAACCGCTAACGTTATGTCCTGCTGATTTTTGAATCTCAATTATTTTCATCAGCGTAAGTTATTCCACTGCAGTTAAGAGTTTTGAAGGAAAATGAACAAGTTTATGTTAATTTCAATGAGAAAGCGTGGGAGTCGAGCTCCAACACCCTTGGTTTACACTAAATGCCAAGAGCTCCGGTACTGTAATTTGAAGACACTTAAACTATTTGACATGATAAATCATGCTGAAAGACAACATGAAAGCTCCGACATTAACACCCACTAATTCAAGCCATCTAAAGTTCCATGACCTTTAACGTTCATGGATATTTTTTCTAGCACTGCATTTTTATAGCTGTGACGCTTAAATGAACTTATATTAGCTGAGATTATATCTATTGCATTATTTTCCCTGCATTTTCAAGTAATTATTTAATACAGATTGCTGTTTAGACAGCCAATGAACCTAGCTTACAGTATATTCAGATGAAATGATTTCCACTAAGTTTGGAAGAAAACTAAACTAAAAACTCACAGCTTTATAAAGTATGCTTATTCAAGTCGTAATGATCTATGACTTCACACCAGCATTCATTGTTGTAGGTCAGTGGTTCTCAATCCTGGTCCTGGAGGACCACTGCTCTGCACATCTTAGTAGCGTTAAATTTTCTTAATTGGGTGGTACTCCAGGAGTTGGACTGAGAACCACTTGTAGTGTAGGACCCAATCCTAGTCCAGGATCCGGGACTATACAGTAAGTGGTACCCACACAAGACCACAGACTTATCCATCCAATTATACTCTACAGGAGATTTGGGAATATCAATTAGCCTACACCACACGTCTTTATACATTTGGAGGAAACCTGAATACCTAGAGAAAACCAACCAACAATGTGGAGAACATAAAAACTGTGCACACACACACAGACACAGACCAAAGAACCCAGGATATGTGCGGCCACCATACTGCCTTAGGTTAAAAACAGGATTCCCAAATATGGTTAATTCAATTTAGCCTTTAGGACAGAAATGGGAATATTGGAAATTTGCTTAATCACATTATCATCATTATTTGACTTTGAGAACTTTATAACACCTAAATTGAACAAGGAATTTCCCACAGTACCGGCATGAAAAAATTAATTGTCTCTGCCTCTTAATTCCCAGTTTAACCAGTGACTCTGCATTTTTACCGGTTATCTAAAGTAATAATAAAAAATCATAAAACCATTAATTTTTGATAACACTGGAAAAAAAATGTACTGACTTTAAACACACTTGGCATCAGTGGATATAGGACAGGGGTCCTGAGACGACCACAATAGTAGAAGTAAACAAGAAATTACTGCAGGGATACGCCCAAGTGGCAGCTTGTTTTTGGAACACAAATAGACAAATGCAAGCAGTGAGAATGGTTTCTGTTTCATAACAAGCTGAAAGTGAATGAAAGGGATGTGTGTGTATTAGAAGGAGGTGAAATAGGAGAAAGGGTAAGGGGAAGGGCAGAAGGTTAGTGTCTTAGAGTACATTTGAGAGGGATGTAATTTGCAGACCGGCCCTCAACCTGTGTCTTTATACAGTACAGTTGCTAATGAATCTCATGAATCATTCAATTCAAACCGGGACTTTGCTTGTGCAGAATAACACCCCTCCCTTTATTTTTCTATATAATCCCCTCCTCCACTAATGCACTTATCCCACTAATGCACTTAAGTGCTTGGATACCATGAAGGTAGAAAGTTTTCTTGGTACGCCAGAGCCATGATCAGAGTACCTGCTTCACGTCTGAACACTGGCTTCCCAGGAACTCCTTTAATGGATCAAACATGTGGAAATGGTTTGAAGCGAGATCAGGGCTATACGATGGATGTGGCAATTAATACTTAATTTCACTGCAAAACAGCAAATAAATGGCAAAATGAAAACTCAACATGCAGAAAAACTGAAAATGGCGAAGCCCTACAGCATCAACAACCAGCAATGCACTGGTTTCTACTCTGTCATTGTCATTGTCCATGGATTTGAGGATTTTCTTTTCAGTTAACATTAGCAAAAAGGGCCTCCAGGTCTTCCTCAGGCAGATAGCTTCTTAACCTGTTCTGATCGAACTTTATTGTTGAGAAGCATCTCTCACTGGTAACTTAAATGATGGAAAGCATTCAATTCAATTCAATTTTATTTGTATAGCGCTTTTAACAATTGACATTGTCCCAAAGCAGCTTTACACAATCA
>JAQMYJ010000006.1:23148029-23171480 GCA_030014305.1 Clarias laeviceps | reverse complement strand
GCGCAAACACACTGACCTACACCACCAAACTATCGTACACACCAACCTGTAAATGCTCTTTTGCACAATATTCATTAGTGGACTACTTTTTGCACTAAATTCTTAATTCTTGCTGCTACGTTAATGATCGTTTACTGTTTCTCACTACCTCAACTCATCACCTCAACACCTTATTATTATGTTACGTTATGTCGTGTTTGTCGCACTGTCACTTTGTTGCTCTTGTTTGCACATTTGCACGTGCACTTTATGTAGTTAGTCACTTTAACTTAGATAGTCTTCCTCTCTGGGTTAGCTAGTTATTGTTAATTTATGTTGTTAATTTATGTTGTCAGGTCAATCTGTCTTGTCTCCGCGAGCCAGCTAACTTAGTTAGCTAGTTAACTAAGCTAGTTGTTTCACTGTGTACTAACTGTATATGGTTGAAGTGACAATAAAGCCTACTTGAACTTGAACTTGAACTTGACTTGGTTCGACTTTGATTTATCTACTTGAACAAGCAGTATGCATTCAGAAGAAACCATGATTTTATTAAATTTTTTTCTCCATGGCTAGCAGTAGCCATGTATGACCACAATGGGTAAACAATTGATACGCTCTAGTGTACTGTGTTGCAAGCAATTTTTGGACATTTAATGATATAATAAGCTTTGTGTTAGATGAGTTTCCCAACTGTAAAACTGTAACTGAGCAGGTTAAACATAATAGGACATACTGTACTCAGGATAACTATAAAAGGGCACAGTTGCTCTCATATCAGTCACAGTAACATTAGATTAATCATGGGCATCTGTGATCCCACAACTGGAAATGGATACAATACAGGGTGGGTGAAAATTAACTAGACATTATTTAATGGCTATAGAACTTGTAGTATCACTGGAACACCACCCCATGGTGCACCACCCCATTTTGCTCTTGCGCTTGGTTAAACCGGCATTTTCAGGACATTGGCTACGTGGACCTCATGAATGCCCTCCAAGAAGTCCAGATCTCACTCCATTTGCTTTCATTGTCCTATGTAATGAAGTTCATGCACAATTTGCTTTAATAAATTTGTATTAGAAATATGGACTTTATTACCAATTATAAATGCCTAGTTACTTTTTTACCCACCCATATGTATAACATCCAATATACTGTGTAAATGTGCTTTGGATCTGTTTATCATGTGTTTCTTATACGTACTCTTAGCTACAGGAGGAATTACTTCAGAGTGATTAACCCTATTCATACCTACTGCTATGTAACATGTTCTCAGTTTAGTTTTTGAGTAGATAAAAAGGAGGTATTCAAATTTTGTGAAAAAAAGTGAAAAAAGAGGACTGATTAAAAAGTTATGCATGTTGTTACATGTTTGTGATAGCCTTTGCACCACCTGGTTGGTAGCTGATGTTTTTTAGGGGAGAGCCATAAAATTTGCCAAGGGCTATATTACAGAAAAAAATCATTGAAAAATCCCCAAAGACATCTGAATGTTTCTGGGAGATGGGAGAAGCAAACAAGAAAGGAAGCACCCCAACAAAACCATTTAAAATGTTTTATTATAATTTTTATAATTTGCCTTATGAACATCTTCTGAGAGTAATTGGACTTGTTTATTAGCCTCATAAATTCTATTTAAAAAAAAAAACATTGAGAATACATGATGCAATGTATGAGAAGGGCTTAATTTTTTAAGAAGACTTACTTCCTCACTACCTAATGTTTAATACCTTAACTTTTCTTTTCATTGTATGATTAATGATATTTCTAGTGGCAATAAAATATTGCATGTTATGTACTTATATTATAACCATCAGAAATTTGATTACAGCTTATATGTATTTCAATCACGCTGATAGATAGATAGATAGATAAAATAAGATAAAGTAAATAAGCAGAATTAATAAATGAAATGAAGAATGAATAAGTAAAGTGATTGTAGCAGACAATAAGAAAGTTGTTCTATTGAATGGAAATAATTTTTTATTTTCATTGGCTGAAATAAAACATCTGCCTTTTCCTCTTTCTACCTCTCCATCCTCCCCTCATACTTTTCCTGTCCATCTTTCTTATTAATGGATCTTGTAATGACTATTAGCAAATAAAAGAGCAATCTCTCTCTCTCTCACACACACACACACACACACACACACTTTATTCCCCTTTTTCCATTGGTTTCAGAAGTCCAGACTCTTTAAGTTGACATTAGCGTCCATCTTGACAGGGTTTATTTCCACTAAGGTTTCATCACTCCTCTAAAACGTGAATCATAGCTTGAGCTTATCGGGGGGAAGCGACTATAGCCAGAGCCAGCTCATAGTACTCAAAAATGAGCCCCATTTCCTCTCATGAATGTCCTGGGATTTCTCACCTTGACATAATGACGGAGGATAACACAGCACATTGCTTATGATTTCAACACCACAGGCTATTACATTAAGCATAAGGCACACGAGGAGTGCATGGGTATGAATCTGGTATTTTTCTATTGTCCATGAAGTTAGGAGTAGGAGTCTTTTTTATCTTTTATTATTTATTTAAAAGGCCGATAAAGTGCTATGTGGGTCAGGGGTAGCTCAGTGGTTAAGGCGTTTGATTAGGAGGTCCCAGGTTCAACCTTCACTACCACCAAGTTGCTGCTGTTGGGTCTTTGAGCAAGACCCTTAACTCTCAACTGCTCATTTGTAAATTGAGATAAAAATCTAAGTTGATCTGGATAAGGGCATCTGCCAAATGCCGATAAGCAAAAAGTGAGGGAGAGGTAGAGAAATTCATTCCACCCAATGTCCACAATAAATGTTTAACATTTTTCAAATTCATTGTTGACATTAAATGTTGTAAAATCTTTCCAATCAGTAATAGGGGCCGATACTTCGGAATGCTAGTTTAAAGGATTATTTAATATATACAAACACAGTACATGTCGGGCAACACTTTCTTTGATTCTCCATTCATATTTTATTGAAAAACAGAAATAAAATAGCATGTACAATAATTATTACAATAATAATAATAACTTCAATAATATTAGTCATAATATAAAAATCTGTACATTCCATTGTTTTTTTGCAGTACAAGGAAGACTGATAGAAAAAAAAAAAAAAAGTCTGCAAAAAGTACTGGGATATTTACAAACTAAGGAGAAACTGCACACAGACCATCAGCCATTGAGACAGGCTTCTTCATTTTGATAGGTCAGTATTCATCAGGCCTATTGATTTTGGCTAATAATCTAGTGTTACTTTTCAGATAATGCACAAAAGAAAAAAATCTCACGCAAAGCTAATGCAAAAATAGATACCGATTCATTGTGTACGATTTTTGTGAGTAACACTTAACATAAAGAAAGCATATGTTGATCTGAATATTATTATCTCCGTTTAGAGAGCATTGGAGAATTTTTGCTCTGATAGAAAGGTTCCTATTAGTATCTGTGTAGTCTATTCAATGACGGAAACTTCAAAGCACTTTTCTAAGTCGCTCTGGATAAGAGCATCTGCCAAATGCCTAAATGTAAATGTTCCTGACATGCATAAAGGCTAGCACAACATCAGCTGATAGCATGAAATCTCAGGTTATGATTCATCCTGAGCTCAGTGCTGTGACGTGATTCCGGTCTAATTGATCAGTCCTACAGATTTCAATAACCCGGCTCATGTAGCGAATGAGCCATAAGGGTTGAACTGCAGCTCGTCAGGTAAAGATAGACCATAGTGTTGAATAAAACGTTATGAAATTAAACCAAACCAAAAACAAAAAACCGAAAACACTAACTCTACAAAAGGTTAGCTACCTCAAATCTCAAGGCCATAATACAGTGCAGTTTTATATGTTAAACATTTGGGTTTTGTTGTAAAAAAATATATTTTTATGCAAATCTACACTTTTATAGCAAACATGGAACACTTAATTATGCAGCACTATAATATAATGTAATATAACATAATATTAATATAATATAATAACACTGACATTTAAGCAATAAGGAGTGTTCTTACGAGGCTACCCTGTAGCCTTCATGTTTCTTATGATCTCTGATATTTTTCTTTAAAATATCACAATTGTCTTTGAATAAAAAAAAAATTAAAAAAAGAAATCTGACAAAAATATCAGAACAAACAAAACTAATACCCTATCAAAATATTTTTCTTTTGTCCTATAGACCTACATCTAATATCATTTAATAATTTGATTCCTTGTTTAGAATACTCTTTAGAATATTTCAGTCTTCTCAAAAACCCTAATATAAGATGCAAGATAGCAGCATGTATGGAAAAACATTCATTAGCGCATTCTCACCCTCTCTTCCCCAGTGGATGGGATGACTGCTGTGTCTGGCTTTGTCACCAGTTTGACCCTATGGGAGTTACCACTGTAAACAGGCATGTTCCTTGCATTTCCCCCAGCTCCTGAGCCTGCTGCCAAGCCTGCAATTAAGCCCAAATGACCCACACAAAGCAAACTACTCATTACATTAGTAACATTACATAACAAGTAAACTGTTTGTATTGTGGCCACAGGTCACACACATCTACATTAAAAGTCCCCAACAGGACTATTTCAGGGATACCTTTGACCCCAACTGAGGCCTTTAGACTACCAATAGGTGGGACAAATGCTAAAACATTAAATATTAGATAGAGCCAATATCCATCATTATTATGTGAAAGATTGGACGTCTATAATATATTAGAACTTACATCTGTCTGTACTATCTTACTGCCCTATGTTGGAAGTAAAGATTTTCTACATTGGAGATGCTTGGCTATGTAATACAAGGCATAAATTAAGGTAAACGTGCACACATTATTGTCAGTAACAGTTTTTCCCCTTCACCAATATACAGGTATAAACCACAATACATGCCTTGAGATCATCCATGCATCATTAAAACACTCTTTTTTTTTTCTTTTTTGCCCATTCATATCAATCTGCCACTGCTGGACAAATGCACAGGAAGACATGCCCGATATTTTCAAGTTTTACATAGCAGTTACATCCTCTCCACTGTGTGCCATAGAAGAGCAATGCTCTAAAAGGTAGTGTTACATAATTGGATAAACCCACCCAACCCTTTATGTGCACTCATTTTCAGTGCAATGCCTCTTTAGAAACCGTATATATTCATCATGAACGCACTTGTTCAGTTCATCTCTTATCCTCTCTTTGCAGCTGTACCGTCAGCTTAAGTCTGCGCTTCCTCAGGACCTCAGTTCAGCTAAATGTGCCTTTTTGATCAACAGGCAATTCACAAGAGGCCTACAAAGTCATATTTCTGATTCCCGCCTCAGCGGCCGTGACTCTAAGGGAACATTGGCTGGATTGTGGTCAGAGTCTGAGCCAGTGTCAGTGTGTGTGCTCATGGGCACCAGTCCACCCCCATCTCCTTCCTCCTTCTCCTCTTTGTTCGGAAGCACCACCTCATTCTCATAACAGAAGGAATTGGAATTGGAAAGGATGTATTTTTTCTCTGCAAGGTCCCTGGCACTGCACAGCGGGGTGCTAGACACTTCATAGGTCTTGTGAAAGCGCGAATAGTCAACTTTGTAATAGTTCTTCTCCTCAAACAGGACTGGTTCAAAACGATGGCCCCAGAGGATCTCACTGGCCAGATATGAGCTACGGCACTGTGTTGTCATGGCTGTTGCTTCCACCATACCTTCCAAGATCACTACAATCTCAAACTCGGAACTGTCCAGATCCTGCTTGCTCATGTCATAAAATGGGCTGTCCTCGTCAATCTCATGGACGATGGTTATTGGAGAAACCAAAAATATACGGTCAATGCCACTATCAAAGCCCACATCAATATCTATTTGGTCCAGCGGTATGTATTCCCCCTCTGCTGTAGTACGAGACCTAAGTAGCTGAGCTCGAACGTGGGCCTCTACCAGATGGCTCTTGCGCAAGTTGCCAACTCTCCACATTAGACAAAGTTTGCTGTCCCTCATCGCAATGGTAGCATTGTGGCTGAATACCAAAGTCTCATTTCGCTTCTTAGGCTTGGCCATCTTAGCCATGACTGCGCCGATGATGAAAGCATCAATTATGCAGCCCACGATGCTCTGAAAGACCACCATGAAGACAGCAATAGGACACTCGTCAGTCACATATCGGTAGCCATAGCCAATGGTGGTCTGTGTCTCGATGGAGAAAAGAAAAGCTGCAGTAAAGCTGCTCACATTTGAAACACATTTTGGACTGTTGCTTTCCAGGTCTCCATGGAAGATGGCCACAAGCCAGAATATACATCCGAAGAATAGCCACGAGAGCAAAAATGCCAAGCAAAAAATGACAAGCATCCAGCGCCAGCGAATGTCCACGCAAGTGGTAAAAATGTCAGCCAAATAGCGCTGACCCTTCTCACTCACATTGATGAACTGTACATTGCAGTGTCCATCCTTCTTGACGAATCTGCTTTGGGGCTGGTGCCGAGTATGCACCTTGCTCTTTCCATTCCCATAGCCATTCTGCACTGCCATAGTGGCCAGCTTCATCCCGTCCTCCTCTGATGACACAATGCTGTAGCGATTAGCCCGCACACTTCCCATCACCTCTGTCTGGGAGGGCTGTGCTGCTTCTGCTTTGGAAAACAGTCTGAGTTTCTGGAAGAAGCGTTGGAGAAACAGTTTTGAAACGCTCACGGAGACCAACACAAGAAGGAAATGGTGGGGCTGTTCAAAGCCGGACGCAACAGGCGTCTCTCTGCTCCACTTAGACCTTTTGATTGACAGAAAGGTCTGCAGGGCCTTGTGTGCGCTGATCACTCTTCTCTCATCTGCTCCAGCTTTTTCACCAATAAAATGTCCTACCAAACAAGAAATGTAGAGACAATTATATTTAATTATATAAATATAATCACAATATTTAAGACCAAAGCAAGTCCTACTACAAAGTAAGTTGAAGGATAAAGCTGAATGATCACTTAGGCTCAGAACTGTAGAATACACCCATTTTAGCACCCATTCCCAAGAGCTGTGAAATTGCTCTGTTTTTTTTTCAGCACTACAATTAAAAGGCAATTTTAATATTTGACTCAAGGCTTCCTTGATCCCATGGAAAATTCATCTCATGTCACATCAGTGTTACATTGCATTTTGCTGACTGTGCTTTTCTAATACGATTTTGTACAGTTTCACCTGTGGAACAAACAATAAATGTGTTGGATGTTGTGTAAATATGTGCAATTATGGCCTCAGCAGCAGAATAGATAGGAATTTCTACTTGCCTCGAAGCACAAGACTGCTTTCCAGCAGTCGCTTGCAGCACTTTAATGCCCACCAGTGTATTTGTCAACCTGTTCACTCCACGCTCCACCAGCCTTACTGCTCACTGGTGCATTATTAATGCCCATTTTCACATACTTTGCTAATCACACAGTCAGGGAAGATGGAAAATGTTTTGCATGACTACATCCTTTACCAGTGCACTGGTACACACTGGCTGGATTTCTCTAACCAGTAGCAGAGTCCTGGAAACTTTTCCAACCACACTCTAAAACAGATTATTTTGAGTATGCCGGCCTGCCCAGATAGCAGATTATTCCGGGCCAAATATGGTTTAGTTCAGGCAAATAAGGGCCAGTTATGTCAATGGCAAGTGAATGATGGGCCAAAAGAGCCTGAACTATGAACAGCCACATTAAAGGATTTTATAGAATTTGGAGAACCTGGAATTGGCCAAAGTGCAGCATTTTTCGTCTGGGCCATATCATGCCTAAGATCAGTTCTCATCATGGTGGACTTCTGGTTGTGTTTTGGTAGCCAAGTTTGAATTCGTTCATCATCATTCCACAGTTGCAAGTAGGCTGGATGAGTAAGCACTTAAGTGTAAACCAGCACTGAGCCTTCCATCACTTTATTATTTACTGACGTGATTGCTGCTTTTCTAAACATAATCTACAGAACAATGGTTTAATCAGAGATATTTAACATGAATTATAATGAAAGCTACTCTAATACCAATTTGATTTCCACAACCTCTAGCAGAAAGGAATGGTTTGTGATTGTTTCTTTCTGCTTGGCACAGCATTGTGAGACCGATGGGATTGAGAGCTCATCCTGGGACCTCAGCTTCTCTCAGCTGTGTATGGCTAGGCCTGTGAGCACTATAGCATTACTCATTATGTTCCTAGGTCTGCTCGACATGTTCTTAACATGATTCTACAACAACCAGCTATAAGAAAATATTTCTCAAAGGTTTATGTTCTACACACTCAGAACATAACATGTTTTGTGAAGGAATAAAATGATTAGGTGTCCAGGTAAAGATTTGCTTATTCATACAAATGGGTACTGATCTGTACTCTTTCTTGCTGCTTGGATGATACTCTCAACGGTGCATCACTTGTACTCTTTAACCTATGGTACATGTTGTGTACCAGTAAAGAGATTTTAAAAAAGTGCCCTGTTGTTCCCTAATCATTTTAAACCACTCCAATTCCAATTTCTATGTCAAATACTGTATATTTGTACAAAATAGATAGAGTACTTTATTAATCCCAATGGGAAATTGTATATAAAAAAAAAGATGTACAGATTACAGAATTATTATTTTTTTTTACTGAATGTAGTAAGTACTGCAACCATCAGCATGGTTTTATCACCGATTGTGTCCAAGCCAGCGAACGCAACTGAAATAGCTTTTTAATGGATTAAATGTGATTTAGAATGATTTGTGACAAAGATAAACCTGAGCAGCCTTTGAAATCTGATGGTTGGAAATGGTACAATATATTCTACTGGATAAACGATCAAATACCTGGCAATGCACATGGGCAGATTAACAGATGGGACTGTTTCTTTGAGTAAATGAAATGAAATATAACAATGTTTATGTCTAGGAGGAGTGTTTATTTAATAGCGTAAAACAGAGACACACAGTGGAAAATGTGACCTAAAAACTCTGTGACGGGGTATTTTTGATTTGCAGGAATTACTCCGGAGGGATCAAACCCTTATCCATCAAACGTGTCTAAAACGGCACATCATGCACAGTTTAGCTTGGAAGGAGTCATGTATGAGTGAATCAACACTGCCATTGATATGTAGCTTAATCAGCAGGCTGGCTAAGAAATATTAAGACAAGCAAACAAACAAAAAGGTGCGAAAGGACAAGTGCGCGCTCTCCGAATACGCGCGCCGCTGTTACCGCGAAACGCGCAAGAGTTTATTCTAACGAGAATAGTAATCATTAAAAAAAAAAAGAAGACACTTTTTGTGGTTGTGCCTTTACAGCAACCCATCTGCTCTGGAAGCGAGCAAGTCAGAAGCGTCCCATGAGTTCCAACAGGTGCAAAGCAGAAGAAACACTCTGCACATTTTTATCATGCAGTGCATTTCTGAGCTCCTTCTTCCCTCCCTGTTTAATCATGTTAGGTTCTTACTAAAGTGTGAGTGTTCTTACTAAAGTGAATAGTTTTCAGAGTATTCATTTTTAGCTTTTTAAGGCTATGCATAGTCTAGGCTATTAATGCATCCTTTCCCCATTCCCATTACTTTAGCTTTTAAGAAGTAATATAATTACATAATAGCCTCCCCTTTTGCACGCAAGGCTTGCAGGATATACACTGCAATAGGTATATAGATATAACGTGTGTCAAGCAAACAAAAACATCCCCCCAAAAAGTTTATTCATTCAGTCTTACCTGAGGGTCATTGGGAGTCAAAAGCGAAACAAAGCAAGCAAAAGAAAAAGCATTCTACACGGTATATCCAAAGAGGCTTGTCGCTTCCCACGTTGGTGTCCGCTGCATCTGTTACCATAAAATAAACTAAACACACCCACGTGTTCAGCCGGATCCTAAAGCACGCTTACACTCATGTGCTCGTCAGTCTGCGCTCCCAAAACAATTTAAATAGAATACAACCGGCTTACTCCGCCCCCGGCTCACAACCAGCCAATAAGAACAACCAAAATACCGGGTAACTCCACCTCCTCCTGCGCAACCAGCCAATTAAAACAATGTATGAGGGAAAGACCGGTTTTCTTCTCCTCGGCTGATGACCAACCAATCTCAGTACCCTGTACATGGAGCCGGCTCGAGTATCCCTCCTTTTGAACTTGGGAAGAGACGTCACATAGAGCGGCGCATAAATCCTGCAGCTTGGTTGAGACAAGTACAGAACAAACGTAGTCCTAACAGGGATTCATTCATACATAGGAGTGCTGAGCTTGTCCTGTTTGATGTGTGTTTGATGCATTCACTGTGAAACAATAGCATTTTTGTGACAGGTTGTTACTGTTTCATAAGATGGAACGCCTTCATAAATAATATTTGTCATAATTTATGAGTTAATATACAAAATAAATACACAAAAAGTTAATTCCAGTAAGTCTGGCTGTATATATTGTATGTAAATTGGATTAGCTTTTATTGACGCATTAGTGAGAATGAGTGAGAAGTCACATTTCATTGTCCCTTCTGTGCACTTTCTTTTAATATAAGCAGTAGCAAAATATAGCTGGTAGATGAAGATTGGTGTGAAGCTTCAACTATGGAACAACTTATTGAATTCTGGTGTCACATCGCATTTGTGTCATTATCTTACACATAGTGATAATGGTTGCTAAGATTAATGGAATGTTCTATATCTATTGTCACTTATTCCTTAGTCATATTGCATAACAATATATGTTTCTTTACTTAAAGTAAATACAATTATAGTATAACCAGTGTAGACAAATTGCTGAATGTATTTTAGCATAAATGGCTTTTGGTAGGCTGAACATCTAATCAGGGATTAGGTATGCTTCAAAAGTATATTAGTTTTAAATACAAAGGTTTCAATTAGCATAACCCCAATACAACAACAAAATAATAATAATAATAATAATAATAATTAACACAACTGCTGTGTTTTTTTTTATTTTATATGAATTATCTTGATCTGGAAAGAGCTAGCTTTTCTCCTGCCTTCAAACCGGCTTCTGTTTGAACAAGGGCACAAGTCACACTGCTTACTAATCATAAGCTAATGAGGCATGTTAGACTGTGTTTGTGAAGCTGTTTTTGAAAGGGCTTATTTTTAGATCCTTTCTTGTTCACTTTATAAATAATGGCACCTATTTATAGCTGTCTGCTCTGAGCTGCTGTTTGCCTTTCAGGTCGATTTGAATCGATGCTTGGACAAGAGCAGTTACTAACCACAAGGTGGAAGCCTGGAGGCTTTAGTATTTCCCGATGTCCTCTCAAAGCCATGGCCAATTGAGGAGAAACTGTTCACAGAAGATGCCTAAAAACATCTGCTATCCAGTCTACATGAACATAGGACTGCCAATTTTCAGGAATAGATCTTGAGAGAGGACTGAGACGGTGTCAGCCAGAAATGACTGTAAAGGCAATGATCCTATTAACGCTCTCAAGATGAACATTTTTGTTTCCCAAGTAACAAATAATGCACATGTAGGCTTTTTCTTTAGATCTAACTGAGTGGCTGATGATTGTCTACAATGAAGTAATTGTCACCTCAAAGGTAAAGAGGCATTTTACCTTAAATTGCACACCCCCAAATAAATAAATAAATAAATAAAATTTGTTGTTTTTATTTAATTGCCTATGATATATACAGTATTATGTGAAGAATATATTTGCAGGGTCTACAAGTGGTTCATGCACCACATTTTCTGTGTTCTGGAACGAACTTCTTGCGGAGAATAATGTAACTCAATGGCACAGCTGTCACATTCACAACTGAAACAGTATTTTGTATCATATTTTGTGACATATGTAACTGCAACTCCAGTAATAAAGCAATGACTTTCAGATCCTCACAGATATTCTACTTGTACTTGCTATACTGGATGTGTTTCAGAAGCATCTTCATGTTCTCATAGGTTTCTTTCATGTGTGCAGAACAGGTATTGAAGGGTGGGCATTGCCATTGTGTAGCAAAACAGCTTTGAGGATTAACACTGATAATAAACAAAACAATTCAGTAACAGTAAAGCCCATAGTACTGCATAGATACTGAGACAATGCTATATTTTTTAACAATATGTGCACACTATAATTCCTATATTATCACAATGAATAGCATACATGTATGGAAGCCTAGGCATGCCCAGACTGCAAGCTAATCTGCATCAACATTGTTGATAAGGTTATCACCGAAACAAAATTTATTTACATGAATAGAAGGTAAAATATGAATGAAAACCATGAAATAAAAAAAAAAGCCAAAAATCTACATACACCAAACAGTGTTCAAGAAGCAAACGCTTTGTTGTGCAGTGTTATATGACAGTTACAAAAAAGAATGTAAAAACATTTTTTAATATCTGATGGTCTTGAATAAAATCCTGTAATCTAAAACAGTGCCGGTACCGGTCCGTGGATCAAATGGTACCATCCCGCACAATAAATAATTAAATATTTCCGTTTTATGTATTATCTGAGTCTGAACGATATTTTATTTTGAAAAAAAAAAAAAAAAAGATTTCTCCCAGAAAAAAAGTCACCGCTGGCAGCACATTTCAGTGACGAGGAATGGGTCGCAAAACTGGCTTACCGGTGTTCTGGAGAGGAGTAGAGCTTGTGAGTATTACCGGGCACACCAACATGCAGAAGCCTTATCTGACAGTTCAAACCCCCACCCCAGTGGTTGGGGACCACTAATCTAAAAAGTTTATAGAAATAATATATATATATTTTTTTAAATTAATGCCATGTTTTATTCCAGTCCTCAAGAATGAATTATATATCACTCACTCACTCATCGTCTATACCGTTTTATCCTGTATTCAGGGTCGCAGGGCACACACACATACACTCACTCACACACTCATTCGCACACCAATTAGCCTAATCCGCAGGTCTTTGGACTGTGGGAGGAAACCGGAGTACCCGGAGGAAACCCAATCAAGCACGGAGAGAACATGCAAACTCCACGCACACAGAAACGGGAATCGAGCCTGGCCGGGAAACCCGGACCCTGGAGGTGCAAGGCGACAGTGCTAACCTGAATGATATCAATCTAAAATAATCTATTGCTGTACCTAGGATGATTTTTTTAAAATTTTTCTTATTTTTGACTTGTATATATTATTAAAATAGTATGATACTGTTTCTGTATGAAACTTTATGCTTCCAAATCCTTGTAAAGCCTGTCTGCTTGGCACCCATCTTAAAGACAAAAGGCACTTCTGGCACCAAAAACAGATTGACAAAATAATGTTTTAAGCATAGATTTGAAATAGTAATAAAGTGATTGTTATTAATATGTATTCAGATTTTTCAGTCTACTATGCATATTTCTCCTTAAGTAAAGAAATCCCCAGTATCTGCTTATTTCAGTTAAAGAATATGATAGGCCAGGATTTCAGCTAACATCTTATTCAACACAGTGATTGGTCCTTTATACTGTAGGGTGGGACTTGCTTAATTTAGCCACCATTTTATCATCACCACATACGTATATTTCAAGCATGCTGTCTTCACCCAAACTGTCTCAGGTATGTAATTCTTAATTCTTAATTCTTGACTTGGCTAAAGCAAGTTAGCATTAAACTGTTTTCTGATGGCTAAATTTGCAGAGGTGTGACATAATCAAAAATGTCATTTTACATTTAAGTTAATTTACCTCATTTGTCTGATGCTTCTATTTTTGTTTGATATTAGTGTATATTTTTGATATATGCTAAAATTGCTTAATTGCAAAAAAAAAAGAAAAAAAAAAAGTTCATAACAATGGACTAGACCTTTTTGCTTGCTTAGCCATTAGCTACTGTATCTTTCTACATGTCAGTTGGTATATGAACTCTTAACATTAAATAATACATTTATGAGTGGCTGAGAAAAGTAAGAACAAATACTTGAAATTGAAATTAAGTTAACTTATGTTTAACTTAATTAAAAAAATATATTGGGTTTGGCTGCTAGCAATAAAGCAGCACTTCACTCTCAGTTAGCATCTTGGTTGATTGTAGTTTTGGCTAAAGTGTTAGCTACGTGTTAAAAGGAGGTACATTTACTTGAAGCCAATTAACCACAAATTGCCTCACAATTTTACCTTAAACATTTATTTATTTATTTATTTATTTATTTTTAAATATATTCTTAAAATTAAAATATTGGTTTAATTCTCCAGATTGGTCTTTTTTCCACTAGTAGGCAATAGAGATCATCCTTTTCCAAGGTAGCTAACAGGTAACTTCATACTGTATTTTGGCATCCCATGTGATTAAAACTAGTCTATTTTATCACGTACAAGACCATTTATTTTTAAAGTAATATTACATCGTATCCATGATCTGATCATTTGATCTCACATACACAACATTCAGAATTATTCATGATGATTATGCAATTCTTTTGTAAAGATATTTTCATTTTATTCATTAATATGTCACAGAATACAAGAGATACAGGAGAAAAGGTGAACAAGCTGAAGACACATGTCGAAGCAACACAGAAATTGAAGAGGAGGTAAATACAAATAAGCAACTTAATCTGTGTTACAATTCATGATAGACAAGATGTCTATCAAGTTGTAGCAACTTAACTTTATTCATTTTAAGAAAAATAATTGTTTTGAAATTGAAAATTTAATTTTGTCCCTAAAAATAGGAGATTCAGTTTATAAGGCATATCGCCCAGCTCTATTACAGCGTCAATAGCCATATTAGTGCTACTTAAACTACTGTACAAATCCATATTATGGCAAGTGACATAAACAGTCAGACAGTTTGACAAATTTCAACTGCTTAGAATATATACCTAAGTGCAGTTGCCTTGTAGCTATTGAGTTATGACAAGGTCGATCAGACATATTTAATGTTATAAACCTAAAATTTGGTATGACCTACACTGATCAAAAAATTAGGCATAAACACTATATAATATTTATTAAAATTCTGAAATTTTCATGTATAAAATAATTGAAATTAGGAGAAAGACAACACATACAACATAAACTATTTTCTATAATTGCATCTCTGAGAGTCGCTCCGGCTGTAATTAAAATTATAGGTTTCTCTTCAGCCACTTGTTTTAATACCACGTTATCATTTTGTATGTCAGCTAATTCACAGTGACCGACAATCTATACAATGTACGGATAATAATAAATAAATTAAAAAAAAATTATTTGTCTTTTTCTGCAATAAGATGATTCAGTATTCAACATTTATGGGAAAAGGCTCCAGTGGAACCACTTAGTAACAGACACTAAGATTTCCACCATTGAACGTCTTCAGGTTAGAGAATATTTTGCATCCACTCCATTCCTACCCCAAATGACATGACAAGTTTCATATTTTTTGTCTTATTAACTTTAAAACATAAAGACGATAGGGTGATAATGTTGATGTGATTGTTTTATAGCTGCTAAGTTATAAGGATAACTTGAATGTCTTACTGTATATGCATTCCACAACATTTAAATAGGATATTAAATATAGTATTAACATAAACACTTTTGTTTATT
Source organism: Clarias laeviceps (assembly GCA_030014305.1). NCBI lineage: Eukaryota > Metazoa > Chordata > Actinopteri > Siluriformes > Clariidae > Clarias > Clarias laeviceps. The sequence goes on along the minus strand of JAQMYJ010000006.1, from coordinate 23,156,070 downwards.
TATAAAATTAAATAAAAAATGTGATTATTTTCAACGTTGTACATTAATCCTGAAGACATCCAAACCATGAAAGAACACCTATGGAATTATGTAGCAAACAAAAAACTGTTAAACAACACAATGTTTTATATTTTAGATCCAAAGTAGCTACATTTAGCTTTAATGACAGCTTGGCATACTCAGGGCCTTCCTCTCATCAGATGCACAAGGTACAGTAGTCATCTGGAGTGGTTTTCAATTAATGAGAGGCGCAGTTTCAGTAATATGTAAAAGGTTTGGGTTCGCAATCTTAGACGTTGAACAAGCCAAAGTCCATTGTAAAATTTGTCTTAAGTTTGTGGCAACTTTAATCATTTTAAGAAAAATTATTGTTTTTAAATCGAAAATTTAATTTTGTCTCAAAAAATCGGAGATTCAATTCATAAGACATATCGCCCAGCTCTAACACAGCGTCAATAGCCCTATTCGTGCTACTTAATCTACTGTACAAATCCATATTATGGCAAGAAACATACAGTAATAAACTCCAATCGCTTTGAATATATCCCCAAGAGCAGTTGCCAAAACCATCAAACACTACGATGGAACAGGATCTCATAAGGACCTTCTCAGGAAAGGAAGACCAAGAGCTACATCTGCTGCAGCGGATACGTTTATTAGAACGACTAGCCTATTTACAGGACCTCAGATTAGAGAACACATAAATGCTTTTCAGAGTTCAAGTAGGATACATATTTTAACATCAGCTGTTCATAGAAGACTGCGTGAGTCAAGCCTTCATGGTTGTATTGTGCCTTTACTGTACTTCAGAAGAACAACAAGCAGAAGACAATTGCTTGGGAAAAAAACAAAACAAGGAATGGACATTTGATCAGTGCAAAAATGTTCTTTGGTCTGATGAGTCGAAATTTGAAAGTTTTGATTTTATCCTCTGTTTCTTTGTTCGACGTAGAGTGGGTGAACTGACTGTTCCTGAATATGTGGTTCCCACTGTGAAGCATACAGTAGAAAAGGTTGCATGATTGTGTGGGGGTGTTTTGCTGGTGACACTGTTGGTGACTTAGTCAACAGAACAGTGACCCCAACCTGACCTCTACATTATGAGAGTGATCCAGTGATGCATCAGATGACCTGATCTCCACAATCACCCGATCTAAATCCACTTGGGATGGGTTTGGGATAAGTTGGACCACTGAGCAAAGGAAACACCTCTGGGACCTCTTACAAGATTGTTAGGAAAAAAAACATTCCTGGTGACTACCTCACAAGGCTGATGGAGAGAATGCCAAGCAATTTTTTTTTATTAGCTGTTACATTTAAAACTTGTCATGAACATAAACATAACCTGTATATTTGCATATATACTGACAAAAATATATTTTCCAGAGCATATGTCCATTTAGAGGAATTTAATGTCTGTTTTAAACTTATGTGGTTAGTGTTATACTGTAAATGAATGTCTAGAGTATGTTGTCATGGTCTCTCAACTACTGTTAATATTTGGACACCATAGTTCATATGAGATTTCGAAAATATAAAATTGTCCTGGGTATATTATTTTTGTTGACTAAATAATTACACATTTGTTCTGTCATTATTTCAATGTCAAACATTGTAGAAAAAAAGGAAAAACATTGAATGAGAAGGTGTGTCCTTTTGCAACTTTTGAATACTACTGTACATTATGAATAAACTGCAACATATTTTAGGTCATCTGACATGTCAATACTTACAAATGTCACTCCTGATGTTGGATTAAAAAAATGCATTATACAACAACCATAATTTTAGACAGATAAGTAATTATCTTAACTGAACAGCAACAGGTATGGATGTGGTGTAGACCTACAGCATGAAGTATAGTTCACTGTAGAAAACACAGCATACAATCCACATTTTCTGTCTCAGCCTTTTAGCTCTAAATGGTATTATAATGTCATCAAAATCATTGCTATATTATCATTACAAAGGTTTTGAAAGAAGACATGATTCTGCTAAAATGTAATTTAACTTTTGCTGCTTTGGTAATTGGACACCTAGTAAAACACTGTAAAGTTGGCGTTTGTGCATGATTTAAAATATGGATAATACAATTTAGCAAATGGCACTGAAATGGCCAACATTTAGTACTAATGCAAGACAAATCCAGTTAGCCTCGCAGAAGCTGATCAGTGCGAGTTTTCTAAGGCACATGGACTGTCATGTTTTGTTTAAGTTTTTTTATTGCTAAAAGCTTAATCTATAGGTGGGTCCTACAGCATTTTAAAATGTCTGTGTAATAAATAATACAAATCATTAGATTTATTGTACATGATTTTGTGTAATCAGATACCCCAGCAAGTTGGTCTGCAAGTTCTATTTAAATGTAATTTTGAGGAACATCTTAATCTGAATATCCTGAATTATTTGCAGTGGAATTAACAATCCAAGTATTTATTTGGCCAGACATTATTTTATGTCCTTTTGCATGTACAGTATTTATACATGGACTACATTGCCAAAAGTATTCGCTGAATAATAGTGTTAATTTTGTCAGGTATTTAAAATTGTAGTCTTAGTCCAGGGATAAATGTTCCTGTTAGTTTTTATCATATTTACTCAATTTGTCTATTTTTGTTTAGTCAAGTTTTAGCTGACTAAAAGTCTGGACATTTTTGTCTAGTTTTAGTCAGAGGAACCCTTACGTATTTTAGTTAGTGGTATTTTGTCCAAGCAATTGTGTGCCCAATTGTGTTTCCCCTCCGATATTACTACACATCGGCTTTTTTCTCCTGTTCAATATGAAGAAAATGGGCCCTGCTGTGGTGAGAGTTCAAGATGACTGAACTTGTAACATCCTGTCACTGCGTGCGCAAACTACTCCTAAAATGCCGTGACGCGGGAAATACTGCTTCTCAGCCATAATGAATAAATAGCGTATCGCAGCGGATTGTGATGCAATTATATGTTAACGAAAATAAAAACAGATGTTTTATTAGTATGCATTTTTTTAAAACCACATTTTAGTCTTGTCTTTTTTCGTTCACAATATTGCACGCTGATTTCGTCAGTCACTGTTCATTGATATCCGTGATGTCTCGTCATTGTCTCGTCTTAGTCACAGGAAAAAAGGTAATCAACAAATATTTTTTTGTCATTATTTTCATTGACGAAATTATCACTTCTGAGTTAATCCAATTCTTAATCCATAGGGTTTAATATGATGTTGGCCCATTCTTTTCAACTACACGGGCTTCAACTCTTCTCGAAAGGCTTTCCACAAGGGTTATGGGAATTTTTGACCATTCTTCCAGAAGCGCATTTGTGAGGTCAGACATTCAGGCCAGTCAAGTTCTTCCATACCAAACTTGCTCATCAGCTTAATGGACCTTGCTTTGCGCACTGGTGCATAGTCCTGTTGGAACAGGAAGGGGTCACCCCAAATTGTTCCCACAAAGTTGGGAGCGTGAAATTTTCAAAAATGTCTTGGTATATTGAAGCATTAAGAGTTCCTTTCTCTGGAACTAAGGGGCTGAGAAAAAAAACCCACACCAGTTCCAACGTGACTGTGCACCAGTGCACAAAGCAAGGTCCATAAAGACATGGATGAGTGAATTTGGTGTGGAAGAAATTGACTGGCCTACACAAAGTCCTGACCTCAACCCAATAGAACACCTTTGGGAAGAATTAGAGCTGAGAGTGCGAGCCAGGCCTTGTTGTTCAACCAGACCTCACAAATGCACTTCTTTAAGAATGGGCAAAATTCTCATAAACACACTCCTAAACCTTGTGGTAAGCCTTCCCAGAAGAGTTGAAGCTGATATAGCCGAAAAGGGCCAACATCATATTAAACCCTATGGATTAAGAATCGGATGTTACTCAAGTTTATATGCGTGTAAAGGCAGGCAAGCAAATACTTTTGAAAATATAGTATAGCTTTACGCATTTACGCTTTTTTTAACCTTACATACTATAAGGTTCTATAGTTTCCATCGTTTATAGCTTTGATTGTTGAATAGAAACACTGGTATGGTTTTGATTTAGGATGTCCTCATTCTCCACTGCCAGAGAACAACCCGTTTGTGCTTCTTGTATACAGCTTGTAGAATGCTTGTTTAGTTCATAGTCTTCAGCACTGCTTTCCATCAGTGGGACTTTAACTGTTTGGTGAAAGACTGCATAGTCCACTCTGTAGGACTTCTTGTTAACTCTCACCATCTCTTGAAACTGTTGACCCCACAAGATTTCATTGGGACTGTAAGATGTGCGTGACTGGTGGAGAATCCCACTGCAGTCATCAGTGTAGGTGAAAGTCACCACCAGGTCAAAGCTGTCTCTGCGCAGCTCTTGCAGTCTCATTTTATACAGAGGACTGCTGGAATTAATTTGGTGGATGACTGTTACTGGAGTGGCCAGAATTACATGACTATTTTTAATTTTAAGGTCATTAAAGTTTATGTCAGCTTTGCCAGTTGTGTGCACGGTGTGCCTGACCAGCTGGGCATGCGTGATTCCTTCCACCATATGGTTTCTACGAAAGTCACCCACTCGCCATGACAGGCACAAATGCCCATTACGAAGGTTAATTATGGCAGTATTGCTAAATCCCACCGTCTGGGCTCTTTTACGGGCTGATGCCATTTTAGCCACAACAATACCAATAACAAATGTGTCGATGAAGACACTGATGACATCCTGGATGGTCACGGTAATGATGGCCAGCATGCAGTTCTCAGACATGCCACGTGAGCCATATCCAATGGTAGTTTGTGTCTCAAGAGAGAAGAGGAAGGCTGCTGTAAAGCTTCTCACCTCATAAACACAAGGCTCGTTGTTTGGGTCCTTCATGTCACCATGGATCAGTGCGATAATCCAGAACAGGGTCCCAAAAAAAAGCCAGGACAGGATATACGAGAGGGCAAAGGTCAAGAACATGACTCTCCAGCGGATCTCCACCAATGTGGTAAAGATGTCTGTTACATATAAAATAAATCCTTCTGGCACATGGCGGAACACTATATTGCAGCTGCCATCTTTGTGCACATACCGTCTCTTTATGGAGCAGCAGCCATCATCAGTCCATATGTTGGAGTAGTGCACTGTTCTTGAGTTCATGCTGGCCTACAATAAGAAAGTATAAACAGACTTATGTCAGAGTTATGGTATTGTTATTGATGGGGTAATAGGGTGACTATTAGTTTAAACCTTGAGTCCTGGACATCTACTTTCCTCTAGGCTAGACATTAATTCCCACATGACTATCATATTCATGAGCTTAATAAACAGGCTTGGATGCTTCTGTATTAAGCGATTCTCTAATAACACCTTATGGTGCCTGCCATTATTCTGTCCAAGGCTAGTTTAAAAAAAAAAAAACTAATAAAATGTTAAATTTGTCTGTAATGCTTACTGTGTAAGCCTATTAGAATGCCATAAAATAATGAATCTTTTTTAAAAACCAAAATAACATATATTGGAGGAGTTTATACTAGCCAATCTTTTACCAGCTAGGGCTGAGTGGTACTGTATATCCACTTTTTAGGGTACGTTTATATACATGGAAATTAGATTAAAAAAATTCATTTACAATTATATAGTTTTAAGTTGCATTACATGACCCGTTTCATTCATGAATCAATGCCAGTGTTTGCATCTCTATCCTCTTCCACACTCTCCTCGCAGTCCCACCCCATTCTTCCTTCGAGCTTGCTCAGAAACCTGGTGTTTACAACTTTTGCTGCCTTGTTAAAATATGCTATCATGCTAGTGTGAATGGACAGTGTTACACTTAAAAGTCAAGAAGCTGCAATGGAAATATGATGCGTAAATTATTCTTTAGGATGGAGTCGTAAACTGAGTTCAGGGAGTGTGTTTTAGTCTGTACCACAATGCCTTCACAACCTGAAAAATCTTCACCATCTTGCTCTCAATAAGTATTTTTCTTTCTATGACAACTGTTACGTCCCAGTCTAGGGTTGGGCCGCACAGCAAATCATTGGATCGGGGTTCTATTTTAAACTGTATGGAGAAGGTGAAATACAATGGTGTAATATAACAGAAAGAACTAGACAGATACGTCAGCTTACACAAAAACGAAGTTTGTATTAGTTTACACAAAGCACATGCGAATAAAGATACATGCACAACACCAGGATCAGCTTCAGGGTGGACCCAGGCCAAAATAATAAAAAGAAAGGGTATCTGTATTTTATAAACTAGTTTACCTAGCAAACAAAACAAACAAAAATACAGATCCCTTACCTATCTCTCTAAAACAAAAACAGTGAAGACATTCCCTTTTCCCCAAAATAAATGCCAGCCACACCCCTACTACTGGTGAGTGCACAAACAGTGAGATTTTTTACAAAATATGTACAAAGGACCAAGCAACCAAACAAAAGGGACAAAGCAATAATCAGAGTCAAAGGGAGACAAAAAGTCAAAACCAGAATGCACAATCCAATATCAAAAATGGCAAAATCAGAAAATCTCTCTCTCCATCACAACCAACACCACGCCTACACGCCTCCTCGTTCTCGCTTCTCTCTATGGTTTATGAATGGTCCGCTGATTGATGAAGTCACTCAGGGCGGAAGCGACCGTGTGAAAGGTCAGGCAGCTGCCGGTGTAGTGGCAGTCGGAAAAAACCTGGAGTTAAGTCCGGAGCGGCGTGCGACCTGGACACAATATACACACGCTACGAAGCACAGCAACACAGACGCATAAAACACACAGCGCGACCAACATGTTGCGGGTTGTAACACAACTTTGTGAGCTCTGCAGTGCACCTCAGTAAAAAACCTAACCACTTCAGTAAGTATGTCTGTTGTTACTTTTGTTCTGTTTACATTTTAATTATTGGACTAAACTCTATTTTTTTTTGCACAAATAGAGTGTACAAGAGGTTTGATTTGGGAAACATGGAAGGTAGGGTTAATGAAGCCTCTGTGTCAGCTTTTTAGTGGTTTTGATAGGCACACCATGTGTGGAGAGCATGACAAATTGGAAAAACAGAAACAATGAATTCTTAAAACATTCTCAACCAGAAGCAGTGGTGTCTCTTTGGCAGAAGGGAGCTTGGGTAATGGGTAAAAAAAAATGATACATGTATTGACATCTGAGATGGGGAGAACGATGACAAAATCCAAGGACGATGCTGGACTGGAAGAGGTTGAAGGAGGCCAGCTGGTTGATAGGTTGCTGGATTTGTTCCTGGAATAGGTGTCACAAGCTGCCACAAAACTTTGTAAATCCTCCTTAATGGAGGGCCACCATGTTAAGGTGCGGGCTTGAGCAGGATGACAAATAAGTCGAGATTTATGTCCCTACTCCAAGACTTAGGAGCCTGCTTGGCCCTGGGTAGTTCTCAAGAGTGGGTAAAGCCAAATTCTCCATGTCTATCAAGGCAGCTACCACAAGGCACTGTGAAGGAAAGACAGTTTCTGTAGGGTTGGGCAGGGGCGAACATGCGTGAGTGTGCATCGAGTTCTTGCTGCCTGGGTGGTATGAAAGGTTAAAATTGACCTGGGGAAAAAAATTAAGACCAACATGCCTGGCAGCATTTAAGCCTCTTGGCTGATTTTGAGGTATTCTAGGCTTTTTGTGGTCAATCCCAACTTGAAATGAATTTTAAATCATTAAATTTAAATCCTTCCAACCATTGTCTATAAAAGCCAGTTTGACTGCCAGTAATTCCCTTTATCTGTTCTCATAATTTGTCTCTGCTTCGGACAGATGGTGCAAAAAGAAGAAACAAAGTATAATGTTTGCAATTGTTAGGTGATCTCTGGGACATCCTTCAGTTTCGGATGTGTCTATATGGAAGTATATTAGTGCCAAAATTCCTCAAAGCAAAATAGCAGGTTGAATTACATGAACTGAAAAAAAAAAAACCTTGTTGCAATAAAAATCTTTGAATTTTTCTGCATTGCAATTTGATCAGAATTGAAAAAAAAATACATAGAGCATTTTCAATGTTTGAAATTTTTGCCATTGCAATTTATTGTGGTTGTATATTTCAAGTGAAAATGTAATTCAAGCATTTAAAATTCAATGCAAAAAT
>JAQMYJ010000006.1:23120845-23133781 GCA_030014305.1 Clarias laeviceps | reverse complement strand
ACTGTGGCAAGGAAAAACTCCCTGAGATGGTAATAGGAAGAAACCTTGAGAGGAACCAGACTCAACAGGGAACCCATATTATTGGACATATTCACGCGCACATAACCTGTCTATATAAGACATCACAAAAAATTATGTATGTCAGAGTGAAACTGCACATCCCCTTATAAAAAACATCCCAACAGTTCAACAAAATTATGGCAGCATTATGCTGTAGGGTTGTTTTTCTGAAACTGAGACTGGGAAACTATTCAGTATAGAGGGAAAAGTAATGCAGGAAAATAAAACCAAATATATAGAGCTTTGCAGCTTTTAAAAATGCTCAGGATCTCAGGGTTCAACAACAGTTTACACAATGATGGGGGGCGGGGGGGAAGCATTTGAATCCATTTAAAGATGAGTTTGAAACATAACACAATGTGTGAAACTTGAAAAGGTCCTAAAAATTTCCAATGGCACTTTATTGCTGTCGGACAATAAAAATCTGTCCAATTACCATTTTTTCAGGAGAATGAAAAAACTCTTTTTCTTGGCAGTAAAAAACTCAGATTCAGTAATTAGACACAGATAGCATCATAAATAAAAACGCGTCTTTTACAAAGTCATTGCTGAAGAAAATGAAGCTGATGGCAGGCAACAGAAGGGCCATTGCAGCACTTTTCATTTTTATTAATATTATTATTATTATATATTTTTTTAATTGTCTTTTGCTTTCTGTTTTTCAGAAGGCTAACTTACGCATACACATATGCACACAAACACACACTGCTCTGTGCACTGGTTCACTCTTGCACAGGTTGGCTTTAAACTCCTCTCTCCTCTTGCTCAACCATGCCCCTGCTGCCACAGCGTTTAATATGATTGATTGTAATATAATTATGAGCAGTGATGAGAGAGAAATACTTTATTATACTATTCAAACTTCATAATTGATTTAATACATCAATTAGCTTCTAATTACTTTCTGGAGAATCATTTCCAAACAAGCAGATGGAGGGGTATTGGGGCTATTGAATTGTAGTAAAGTTGGTGGTCTTGCATGTTTTTCAAGTGTTAAGGACACGGACATTAATATTTGGTAAAGGTAACTACACACAGAGACACAAACTTGAACACATTTTGAATGTTTGTTTTTTCAAAGGTGTTTAGGACACACTCGCACATTCATACTTGTTCAAAACTGTCAATAAGGTAAGTACAAAGGTAGGTACACATGCTGATTCAAAGTACAAAGGTAGGTACACATGCTAATTCTTTTGCTTTCCCAGTTGTTAAGGTCACACACACACAGACACACACACACAGACACAGACATTTCTGTATTTTCTCATTACACACACACAGACACACACACAAAATGCATAGAATACATACATTACATAAGTACTTGAACATATATTTTCTAGTACAAGCCCATACAAATTTAAGAGGGCTGTAGGATTCATTTTTAGCAATAGTGATTGATTGCAGTCACAGCTGGCCTTATACCAGGCCACAAGACCTGGATCACTACAGCCACACAGATAAAATTGTATTTCCATTTCCTCTCATGAAGCAGTGCCTGGAAGTGACAGATAAATGAGCGGGCCATGCTTGCTGCTGGCCACCACTGAAGCTCTGTGGCTGTGTTCAGATACAGGCATGCTGCCTCTGAGTGGACCACATGGCCTTTCACTCACCCTGGCTCTGGCGTACCCGTGTTCCGTCTGCTTTTCCTACTCTTAATGTTGAAGGAAGTAATTAAGAGAAATTGTCTGTATCGAAAAGCTGTCTTTTTCTGTCCCTCTCTCTTCTTTCATGAAAATTTTGATGAACATGTGCTGTCTCTCTTCATTGCTTTTAAGATGAGCGTGAAAAGTTTGAAAACTACATAAAAAGGAGAAATGGTGTGTATGGTGCATGTGAAAGAGATTATGTGATGTGTGTGTGGTGGCAGTGGTCAGAGAAGATGGAGAAAATTCATTCAATAGTTTTTCCACAGTGGGTTTTTTGTCATAATTTTATTCATGTGTTCTGTTGTATTCCTGTCTGTCATTTAGTTGACGAGTACTCATTCCTTCCTTTCCAGGTCTATTTTAAGATAGACAATCTGGGAATGTTTACCATTTGTGATTCTCTTTACTTTCCCGCCACTGCTTTCCTCTGTGCTCATTGTCAATACAGTTTATCATAATAGATCAGTTGCCTGGAGATACAAACCTCCTCGCAACTAAGCATGATCTTGGCAGGTTGCTGAATTTTTAGCTGTTGCATGGCATTGAATCTTCTGTGTAGACTTCCTTTTATTTTCGTTCCAAAGTCAATATTCGTGACTGCTATTTGAGGCATATTTAGTATAATTATTACCTCATTACTACAATTCTTATTTTCCCTGCTGCATTTTATTCACATCTACTTCCCTATATCACATTTTCTCAGAACTGTTATGTCAGTTTCATCTTTGCAGCCATGAAATGCTTAAATATGCCTTTTTAATAGACAATTAAAATTACAATTAAAGGTATAGACAAATTATACATTTGTTATCTGTCAATTAAAAAGCCCAGTGTTCTTTGTAGACTCATGTTTAGGTTTTTGGCTCCTGAATTGAATTACTGAATTAATTTTTTTTTAAATTATTATTATTTAAAAAAAACAACAACTGTAAAGCATTCATAAAGGCTCTAAACATCTAAGTAGAGGTGGCTTGGGCTATCTTTCCTGGGCTGCTCTTCATGAAAGCCAGTTTCATCAAACTGAATTGTCAAATGCGCTTTACAATACTTTTCTTGCAAGAACTGTTCCAGAAGGGCCTTTATGTCTTAAAATAATGATTGTTGTTAAAACGAATTACATAATTATATGTAAATAAAAATGTGATATTTTATAATTTTGGAATCTAAAGTATGCTTTTAGAATGTAGATAATAATATGTCCAAATTTATGACTGGTACTGTAAGTTAATTTAGTTTAGCAGGAGACCGAGTTTTACACCCAGGCATGCCACAGCTGTTTGTGGCTGGAAGCCAAGGAGGCAAATTTTCAATCTAAAAATGACCCATGAATCTATTTTTAGACTGACTTATGTATTGCTAAGATGGATCTTTTTAGGTGAAGGCATGTAATCCAATATTAAACATCTATTAGGCTGAGACTGAAAGACTCCTGCTTGGCGGTCCTGTCTTCCTGCCACCCATATTCCCTTGCTTCTGTGTTGATCCAGCACTCTGATGGCTTAACACATTTTGGCGAGGTGTAAAGTGACTGTCGTCTGGGTGGAGTGCAGAATTCTGGCCCATAGACTTGAGGACCATATACACGCACACACCAACACACACACACACACACACACACGTAGTGAGACGGGCAGAGAACAGAAAAGATGGAAACTGGAAACAGCCCAAAGTGCACTCCACAGGCCAACGATAAATCTATAACAGTTAAACCACTACTAGCGTGCTCAGTACTAAAGGCTAACCCTGCCCTGGCACTGAACTTGCAAGTGCAAATCAGATCAAGAGTGCTGATTTAACAACCCATTATATTAATATCTATACAGTCATGACAGAAAGCATGACTGGTCACAGTTCATGACTCTCTGCTTCTTGATAAATGCAGACTCTGGCTTTTTCCTGGACGCAGCCACATTTTTGGTTGCCAGATCCTGCAGCATAGGCTCAGAAGACATGACAGAATGTCAGCCTGTTATCTATCTTCGTGCACACTGGTAAATGTAATGTGTCTCAGGGGACATAGAGCAGGTCAGTAAGATGCATAATAATGTTTTAAAAAATTGTAAACCTTTCTTCTTGTATCACTTTTGTGTCTCATCTTCCATAAAGGCGTCATACAAGTAATGTACATCACGTGTAGATTTTTCCCTGTTGGCCTCAGACATTTGTATGTGTAATCCTGATGTTAGTTGAATTTTCTTAATTTGCAATATAAATAACATACAGTAATGTTATGATTGCATTTTATGTTGAAAAAAACAGTTTCTCTTCCTTTTCTGACTCTTGGACTTTCTACTCCTTCAGTAGGTTAGCTTAGCTGTTCTATTTTTTTTTACAGTCCCTATCTACCTCGTGATGCTTTAGAGGCTTTGCCATTTAGCTAAGAGCTTGCTAGTGAATTAAGGTTTCCCTTTTTGGTGTGCTGCAGGTGCTGATCATACCAGAGCTTTTGTTCCTTCCAAGCTTGCAGCAGGTTTTCCTTGGTCTCTTCATTGTACTTCACCAGTCAATCCCTCTTATCCTGGACATATTGCACAATCCCTTTCTTTGAGGACCCAGATGCTCAACAATATTTAATTCCCAACAATAAAGCAGGTCTATGGGTCTTTGAACAGACCAACCATACAGCAGCTTAAAGAGTTGATGCCTGTGGTACGTCTTGGTAGGCGTACAAGACAAAGGACAGCCACTTGTCTCTGGCCTTCCCTGTATTTGAGCAGAATGTTTGTGTCTGGTTGAATCACTTCACAGAGCATTTAATGCATGGATGGTATGGGCTGGTGCTGATAACAGTGATCCACAGCTGCTGATCTAGCTGCTTCATCAGGTACGATGTGAAGTTGGTCTGTAATGACCTGTTCAGGTATACCTACCCTGGAGAACAGCCATATAACCCTGAGCATATGTTTAAATTCTGAGGAAATTCCTCAGAGAAATTTGTCAAATAGTAAAGGTTAACCAGGATATTGGTACTCTTTTGCTTATCTTCTGTAATGGAATCACAATGTCCATGTAAATGAGCCAGAATGACATAGAAATTAGGTAAATGATGGAGATAAGCTCAGTTTTGCCAACTTATTAGATTCAACATGATTGTTCTTGATGTTCTCATAAGGCTGATGGGCATTTTTCTCCAACCATGGCCGTAATTAGCTGAGGTGTTTACTAGAGTGGCAGTTCATTGCTGTTTCATAACTGGAGTTGGCAGGGCAAGCATAGAGCTCTCTGTGGTTTCAGTATTTGGTGTCTTAAGCCGAGGCCTCTAGACCAGCTACTTGGGTACTCTGCAATGCTTCCTTCATACATTTAAGTTCCTGTAGCAGCCTTAATCTCTGGATTGCTGAAAGACCAGGAAGCCCAACAGAAACTGCTTGAAATTGGCATTCATGTTTGTTATGCTAATGTTTAATGTTAACAAAACTGGCTACAGCTGTGTGCATCCACCTGCACTAGCTCCTCTGACTGGGTTTTAATATGGCGTACTGTTATGCCTTATCATGCTGTTACTGGCCATGACAAGCTCCCATTTTCCACTTGTTTTTTAACCTTACTTGCCTTTTTTCTGTGAGTATAATATAATGTTTCCCAAAGGATAGTGGGTGATCTTTCTCTGAAAAATGGGTTGAAATCATCTTAATTGAGTAGGGACATAATTACAGCTCCACCTAATCATATTGAATGGTTTGACGTTTGGCTAGTTATGGTATGTTCCAACACCACAACAGGGTTTATTTGTTATTGGTTATTTATTGGATATTTCTAGGATGACTGATGTGCCTATGAGGAGGTAGCCTCTTAATTACAAGTAGTGGTAAAACACTGACCTGAACACTAAAATTCATTTTCGATATTTCTTTTGTTTCCCTGATACTGCCAAGCCTGTTATCTACTACATTAGTACATTCACTGATTACCAGTATCTTAGGTTGATATAGATTGATTTTAGGTATTTTAGGTTGAAATCTTAGTACAAAGAAATCGTAGTACAAAGAAAAAATTTATCTGTCCTAATTTCTTCTATGTCGTATTGTTGAAATTTTGAAAAATGTGCAGCTCTCTCTAGGCCTCTGGCTGCAAGAGGTTACAGCATCACCCAGGAATCAAACTCCCGATCTTCGGATGATAGGGTAAGCACTTTACCACTGCGCCACTCAGAGGCCCAGTCTGTATTAACCCCTAACTGATGCAGTGAGTAGTTTCTTCAACAAACATATCAGAAGATCTTGTGGTCATGGCAAAGATGTTACTCTGTTTCAGAAGAGTCAAATTATTGTACTGCATTATGAAAAGGAAACACCTAAGGAGATTGTTGACACTACTAAAATTGAGTTAAGAACTGTAAAACGCATTATTAAAACCTGGATGGATAGAGGTGAAGCATTATCTTTAAGGCAGAAAGGTGGTCAGGAAAACATCCTGAGTGAGTGTGATGGGAGATAACTTATGCTATGAAATCGGATTGTAAATAAATCAACAGTAGACCTCACGGCGATGTTTAATAGTATAAGTAAGAGCATTTCCAGACACAATATGAAAAGAACTCTGGGCATTGGGACTAATCTGCTGTGTAGCCTTAAGAAAACCAAAAAATTAAAGTGATTCTAGACTGAAACAAATGTGACTTTGCTGGTGTGTTTGAATATGCTGCATTTGTCCCATGCTGCATAAAGTGTGCTTGAGGTCACTGATGGTTGGACATTCTTCTTTAGGATTTTCTGGTAGAGCACAGAATTCATGGTTCCATCAATTATTGCAAATCATTCTGGTCCTGAAGCTGCAAAGCAACCACAGACCATCACACCATCACCACCATGTTTGTTGGTATAATGTTCTTTTTATGAAATGCTGTGTTAGTTTTACGGCAGATGTAACTGGACTCACACCTTACAAAATGTTCAACTCTTGCCTTATCAGTCCACAAAATATTTGCCCAAAAGTCTTGGGGATAATCCAGATTTTTACATTTTGGCAAATGTGAGATGAGCCTTTGTGTTCTTTTTGGTCAGCAGTGGCTTTCACCTTAGAACTCTCCTATTGAGATCTTTTTTGCCCCATCTCAGTGAACACTGACTTTAACTGAGGCAAGTGAGGTCTGCAGTTCTTTAGATGTTCTTCTGGCTTCTTTTATGAACTCCTGGATAAGTCATCGTGTTCTCTTGAAGTAATGTTGGTAATCTTTCGAGCCTGGCAACTCCTGGGAAGGTTCACCACTTCCAAGTTTTCTCCATTTGTGGTTAATGGCTCTCAATGTGGTTTGCTGGAGTCCCAAAGCCTTAAAATGGCGTTGTAACCTGATTTCATAGTCATGTCACAAACCATCATTAACAGATAATGTTTCAAGAGTATTCTATACCAACTTGTGTAAGATAAATGCATGCATGAGGACTCCTTCAGTTTTCCATGTGGTCATTTTCTGCTGTTACACACTGCTGCTCATGTGAAGTGACATGGAGCGTGGCTTTCAGCTCCTGGTCATCTGGGTCATATGGCAGCATTCTGTGCTATGGCACTGTTATGTTTCCTGTACTGCTCCAGGCCCTTACAAGTCCATTACATCCATCCTTTACACAAATAGAATTCTTCAAGCCATTCATGGTTCAATGGCACAAAACCATGCTGTGATTTGCCCAAGGTCTTTGCCCTTTCTGACCTTGACTGTTTCAGTGCTTTGAAAGTCAAGTGTACATTATTTAGCTAAAGTTTCACCAACAAAAGGGTGCCATGTACCGGAACATGAAGGCTATGTTTAGGAAAGTAAGACATTGTGCAACATGACTTAGAGGAGAGAATAAACAGGCTGTTAGGGACTGATTTGTGCTGTAGTTTGGCATAGGGTTATGTGCATAAGGTGTCTTACTTTGTCTTTGCTTCTTTAGCAATTTAGTGTTATGTAATATGTTTTATTAAGTATAAATTTATCAAGATGCATTTTAAAATACCACATTTGAATAGTTATATCTTTTACATCAATTATTAAAAGTTTATTAATGGTTAATTTATTATCTTAATTTATATCTATATAATAGTTGCATTATGAGTAACGCATGTTTTAGTTTAGTAGATTAAGTATTAGTAGATGTAAGCCTTTAAAACTGTTAATAGTAGCTAAGACTAGTGGTGACCAAATAAATGGCTAGCTCAGGTTGAAACACCATACTGTATCTCTGATGATGAGTTAGATTCGATTAAGATTCTTCTTGGATATTTACTGAATTAGGTATGTACTAAAGTGAAATCATGTTACTTAAATAATTGTGTAAATAATTAAATAAAGTGTTCAATAGTAACTGCGAGTACTGAAAATAAAATTTGTGTAATCAAAGTGCATCCAGAGGCTCATGTCAAACTTTCAGGCAACTCACTCACTCGATTAATGCCAGCCAGATCCCATATCCCTTATCAGGTCCCTTATCAGGTTTGGCAATTTAATGCACATTAACTTAAATAGTAACAGTTATAATTAATTAGTATTTACAGCCACATAATTTTGCACATGCTGTTACACTTAGTAGATTTATAGCTTCAAAAACATTTTCATTTTAGTGCAAATAGATCAGTATCTAAAACTAATTTTAAATTAAGGACAATGACAAAAACAGTCTGGTGCTTTTACATAGGGTTTATTAATTTATGTATGTTCTTCAATGGGATGAAATATGGGATGAAAAGATCTTTGTCCGTTTGTTTTTTTGGTTTGTATACATTTTCTATTATCAGCTTACATAATTAACACTACACAAAAAGATTGTGTTTGACAAACACACACACACAAATGATGAGATGGTTAAGAAATGTTAAAAAAAGAATAGTGAAACAATGATTGTCAGTTAATGATTCAGAACATGAACTGGTTTGTGGCATTCCTTGGAATTTGACATTATGATTAATGGTGTATGAAAAATCGCTTGTGTACATAAAAAATTATTGTGAATAATGGAGAAAAAAAATCTGATTTTGCCTTAAGATTTTTACAGTGCTGTAAAGCAGCTGGCTACAAAGTCTGATGTATTTATAAAACTACTTACACATTAATAAGCATTTATTAATATCCATACAACCAAATATTAGTTGACATCATTTCAAAAACTTCCTAAAACCTTGTCTTATTTTAAGATCCTGAACTGTCTTTTGGCAAAGTGAACTCTTTACCTTGTATGATTGACGACTTCTGTGATTACATGTCTTAAACTTCTCATTTCATCATGGGGACAATTAATTTTTTTTTAGCTACACATGGACTTCAGCCTACCCAGAGGGCATTTATTGTCCACCACCACCAACATCCGATTCCCAGCCTGACTCCAACAGGAAAACAGGAACCGCAAACCCCAAGAATATAGAAGGGTGTTGGAAGTTTGGGCTGAGTATTTGAGGGATGCAAGTTTCTAACCACACCTCACAATTTTCTTAATGCCGGACACCCACAATCCACAGCTTAATAAGACCATGGGTCAATTTCTTGGACACGAGCTGATTTTCGAGACAGTTTTATTGCTTGGCTGATTTGTTCTTATTCATGTCCTCACAATGTCCTTAAAATAAGTGGCTAGTTTTTTCACTACAACTGCGAGGTCTTCAGTCATCAAAATACACACACACAAAATTGTAAAAGGGGAAGTAATACTGTAGCTTACCTGAGCTGTCCCTCTTCCTTGCAGATTGTGAGGTGTGAGGACTTGTAAGCAAGACAACACTCAATCTCAGTTAGCAGCAGAGGCTGGATTGGGCAAGAGTGTGTGTGAAAGAACCAACCCACCAGTACCTATACTGAGAAACTGACTAGCATGTTTCAAAGGGTGAAAGTTCCTGTGTGTGAGTATGCATGTGTGCATAGTAAGCTTTAATCTCTTATGCGAGGACAATTACCTCTACGCCAGCAGCTACGCAACATAATAAGAACTTGTCTTGTATTAAGAAACAGGTGCTAAAGAAAAAATGCATGTGTCTGCACAGCTTGTTTACACTGTCTAATGTTACACTTTGTCCTCCCTCAGACAATAACCTGTCCTTCTTAAGAACTGAGGCATTTCAAGAACTGTAGCTAGAAAACAAGGAAATGGTTCAGTTACAGTTGTCAAAACAGCATTGTGATTAACATGCCAGGGGTAATATGGGCTGGGATGTCAACAACATGGAACTTATTACATAATGTGCTGGACAAAAAAACAAACAAAAAGGGCAATTTTTGAACATCTAGGAGCTTTAAGAGAAAAAATATTTATTTTATTTTCAATAATACATTGATTTACTTCATTATCTTTGAAAGGAAAAAATAAATATTGCAAAATAAAAACAACTGAAGAACTACTGTGTATACTCAGATTTCTGTAATAAGCTAACTAGCTAAATAAATACAAAAAACACATGAATGATAACAAAAATTATTTCTGTTGGCAAATTAAAATCTAACGTTAGACTATTTTGCTACTTAGCATAGTAAAAAGGGTTGAACTAAAGAAAATTAATTTCTTCATTGGCAGTGATTCAATTCGATTCAACTGAATTTTATTTGTATAGTGTGAGTGCAAATTAATTTGTTAATATAAAACATCTTAATATTTATTCAAAAACTTTCTCCTTTTTAATTACGTACATCAACAAGCCAAACAAGTATATGTATAATGACAGTAAAGTATAATTTTTTGCATTCTAAATTCTAAATTCTTGGTTCCGCATACAAACTAATAAATACTCTAAACCGACCTGTAGTAACATTACTATTGGCATCACAATAATAATAAAGTAATAATAATAATAATAATAATAAGAAGAAGAATTAACTTGCAACACCTTTACATTTCTAACTTGTAAACAAAGAAAAACAAACCATTCAGGAAGCATAGCCATCTTTAAGTGAATAAGCTTAAACAATAAAAGCAGGCCTTTCTCCTATACTCCTGTTCCAAATGTGTTCAACAGAGAAGAAAATTGTGCTTGAATTGACAAAGAAGTGTGAGTCTATTGTTAATGCCATAATCCAATAGTCATCTGAGAGCTTGGGATTGGTTTTCATTGAATTCATTCAATCACATTTCAGTAATTAACTTTTTGTCTTTTGATTTCCCTAAT
This sequence comes from Clarias laeviceps, assembly GCA_030014305.1. NCBI lineage: Eukaryota > Metazoa > Chordata > Actinopteri > Siluriformes > Clariidae > Clarias > Clarias laeviceps. Next base: position 23,123,000 of record JAQMYJ010000006.1, on the reverse strand, counting down.
AACAAGGTTAGCTTTACTTATAAACATTAATGGAATGCATTGTTTTTATGGTTTAGGGTAATATGAGACAGGTCTGTGACCATAGGCCTCAACATGCAAAGAAATTTTCAACTGCACCAGGTGCGGTAAAGTTATAACATATAACATAACATATAAGTTCCGCATGCATTGAAAACCTGAATGGATGCATTTAAAAAAATATATATTTTAAGGATTCTACAAATGTAATGGATTCGGTACATAATTGTTTCTTGTTTGGAATTTGCCCACTGTTTTTTCTCCTTCTGGTGAAATGTCTGGTTCATTCAGAGGAGGTCTATTTGAAAATTGACCTTATCTTGCTTGCTAAAGATTCAAAGGCTTTCCAAAGAAATGTACACTCTGAGAATTTCTTTGTATATGTAACTATATCTATTAATGGTCTGATACCTGAGAAAAATAAATGGCATCTGTGGCAACACTATATCGGCTAGAGACTTCACATGCATACACACACACGCGCACACACACACACACACACACACACACACACACACACACACACACACACACCTACTGTAGTTACAATCACCTGCACATTGAAGTTCTGTTCCATAGTGTACACTTTTGACAGTACTCTCTGCTCCCTGCTCCCTGTCCGGGGAATGTCAGTTAAGGGAACTTCCATCAAAACTTCTCCATTCAGAATATCCTGCGATAACATTAATGCAGACATCACTTTCTTCTATGGTTTGACTTGGTAATGTAAGCACCTCAGGTACCTGTTGCTACCACTGTGAAAATTTTACACTATTGAAAACAAACTAATGTATTCTGCAACAAAAACTGATACAAAACTTATATAATTAAAATGCTGTCACTCCCAAAGATATTATTATTATTATTATTATTATTATTATTATTATAATTATTATTAATTATAAATTATAATTATGTAACGTTAATATTTTGTCATCCTGGAATGGTGCATGAAATTAATGCCAGCCAAGTCTCATGCAAGCTCATTGTTTTTTGCTCCCCAGCAAAGGTCAATGACTGGGTAATTTTGCATGTCCGGTTCTGAGGAAATGATGAGTCATTTGTTCGCTTGCACCCTGCATTGTTCACATTTCCCTTTGAACTGAGTAGTTTCACTCACTACAGTTTGGAATCTTACTTAAGATGAATACCATGTGCGGTCCACTTTGCAGGGAACTACTAGCGAATCACAATGCAGCTCGTATGTAAGGACTCCTCTCACTTACTTTGCACAGAAGATGTACAGTGTTTATTACTTGGATTATGAATTATACTCCCTATTGTTGATATTTGCTGATTGCCTGACCTATTGCTTATCACCCCTCCTCCGACTCACGTGACACCACCTGACCGCATCTTTTCGAACTGCCCACTCATGCACCATTGGGGGTGGCATAAATTGGTTTTGCAGCAGTGTAACACACTTGGAGGACATCGCTATCCGTTCCTTCCACTTGCGTGAGCTTACAGACGCTCATGATTGGCTGTAGAGCCGTAATTGTTATGAGAGTGCGATATGCCTCCCATCCCACCCGCTGAGAGAGCTCGGCCAATTTGATCTCTCCAGGCCCCCAGCTACGGGAGGCTACAGCATCACCCAGGAATTGAACTTGAGATCTCTCTCTGGGTGATGGGGTGAGCAATTTACCACTGTGCCATTCGGGGGCCAGAATGATGATTTTTTTTATCATCATTTTTGGAAAATAATGAATACATTAAAAAAATTATTTAACTCCATTTGCATTTTTTTGCATTTGCAAAACCTATTTATTTAGCCAAGCATTTTTGTGAATAGATTTGCCTTAGGTAAAAGTGCAGATCAGGGGGACTTATGTACATAGAGTGTTGTGGTGAACTGGTATATTTAGAATGCTCTCTTCTCCACTCTCATTGGTCACTCAAGCTTGTTGACGATGGAGGGACTGGTTGCTTTAAATCCCAAGGAACCCTCATGTCTGTGTCTTTCTTCTTTTAGTTATGCTGTCATACTGTAGTTAGTCTTGCCAGATAGGTTAGCATTTGTGAGCAGCAATATGGTTTCATTCCTAGAAAGAGTACATCTGATGCAGTATTTGCTTTGAGGATGCTGGTGGAGAAGTACAGAGAAGGTAATAAAGAGTTGCATTGTGTCTTTGTA
>JAQMYJ010000006.1:23090772-23107889 GCA_030014305.1 Clarias laeviceps | reverse complement strand
TCATCTCCACTGTTTTGAGCGTGTTCAGCTCCAGGTTGTTGTGACTGCACCAGACAGCCAGCTGCTCGACCTCACTTTAATACACTTTGGGTTATTGTTAACCTGGATTCTGAACGTCTTTTCTTGTCCTGAGCGGCTAACTCTTCACCAGAGACTAGATTAAAGTTTCCACAGTAGTGTAACCCGGTAATTAATTTATCCGATTGTTACACACCTATCATTTCACAAACATGTATTTTCTTACTGCGGTTAACCTTCATTTCTCTGCTTTTGAGAGCATACTGAACCTTCTCTCTAGATTTCCCTCCACCTGTTCCCTGCTCTTGCTAGAAAGCACAATGTCATCTGCAATCATAGTCACCATCAACAGACCAAAGAAGAATGGGCTCAGAGCCAATCTTTGTTGAAAACCCACCTCCACCTTGAATTCTTCTATGACACCTACAGCACATCTCACCACTGTCTTACAGCTTTCGTAAATGTCCTGCACCACTCTAACATACTTCGCAGCCACTCCAGACTTCCTCATACAATACCACACCTTCTCTCTCGGCAGCCTGTCATACTGTATGCTTTCTCTAAATCTACAAAGACACTATGGAACTTCCTCTTACCTTCTCTGTACTTCTCCATCAGCATCCTCAAAGCAAATAGCATCTGTTCTACTCTTTCTAGGCATGAAACCATATTGCTGCTCACAAATGCTCACCTTTGCCCTTAACCTAGCTTCAATACATTTCACCTCCATTCCTCTGAGATCCTCTCACTCCCCAAGATCTTGTAAAATAGACTAATCAGAAACTCTATTACCTCTCCTAAACACTCCATACCTCCACAGGTATGTCATCAGGACCAACTGCCTTTCCACTCATCATCTTAACGCCCTCCTCACCTCGCTCTTACTAATTTTTGCTACTTCCTGCTCCACAAGTCATCTTTCCTACTCTTTGCTTTCTTTAATTTTCCTCATTCACCAACTCTTCAAAGCACTCCTTCCATCCTCTCATCACCCTCCTGGTACTTGTCAGTACATTTCCATCTCTACCTTTAATCACTCTAACCTGCTGCACATCCTTCCCATCTCTATCTCTCTGCCTCACCAACCTGTACAGATCTACCTCCCCCTCCTTACTGTCCAACGTAGCATGCAAATCCTCATATTCTCTTTGTTTGGCCATCTCTACCTTCACCTTAGTCTGCATCTCTCTGTACTCCTCTCTACTCCCTTCAGTCCTCTTAGTGTCCCACTTCTTTTAGCTAATACCTTTCTCTGTATATACTCCTGGACTTTGTTGTTCCACCATCAAGTCTCTTTGTCCATTTCCGCTTTCCTGATGATACACCAGGTACCCTCCTACCTGTCTCACTGATCACATTAACTGTAGTTAACTTGTTAAGTGAAAACACCTCTTGACCACCTAGAGCCTGTCTCAACTCCCAGGAAACTACATTCTTAATTTTTCAACTTTCACCACTTTGTCATCTGTACTGCCTTTGTCCTCTTCACCTTCATCACCACCATCCTGTGTTGTCTGACTACACTCTCCTCTACCAATACTTTGCAGTCACTGTTCTCATTCAGGATTACAACATTGACACAAGATGTAGTCCAGTGCAGTACTTCTGTCTCTGCTCTTATGTCACCCTTTTTTTCTGTCTCTTCTGGAAGAAAGTATTTACTACTGCCATTTTCATCCTCTTTACAAAGTCCACCACCATCTGTCCTTCTGCATTCCTGCCCTTAAGACCAAACCTGCCCATCACATTCTTAAACCAACTCATCATTATAACCACCTGTGAAACACACCAGCAAGTGTTTAAATTCCTGTGAAATGCACATTTAATTCTGGAGGTTAAACCAACTCATCATTATAACCTTCAGAATTAAATGTGCATTTCACATGAATTTAAACGCTTGCTGGTGTATTGCAAATCATTGTCCAGCCATCAGTTTGTGACCGCAAGCTCAAGCGCATTTGGTTTATATGGCAGGACAATGATCTGAAACACACCAAGTCCACATCTGAATGGATCAAAAATAAAAACAAAATTAAGGTTTTGCAGTGACCTAATCAAAGGTTGGACTTAACCAGAACATTCATGCTTGAAAACCCTCCAATGTGGCTGAATTAAAATAATTCTGTAAAGAAGTGTGGGCCAAAATTCCTTCATAGCGATGTGAATGACTTATTACTAGTTATCACAAAACCTTGATTGCTGTTGTTGTCGCCACGGGTGGCGCAACCATTATTTGGTTAGGGAACAATTACTTTTTTACCTAGGGCCAGGCAGGTTTGGACTGCTATATTCCCTTAATAAATTAAATAATCTGTTAAAAACTGCATTTTGTATTTACGTGGATTATCTTCGTATAATATTAAAATTAGTTTGATGATTTGAATCATTAAAGTGTGAAAAATATGCAAAAAAAATTTAAATCAACAAATACTTTTTCACAGCACTATATAACAGAATATAAGACCAGTCTTTGATAGTAAATATATAGGAAAAAAATATAGTAAATATATAGTAAAAAAATCTGAAGAAATTAATATTCTTGACACATGGCAGATGCATGTTATACCTAAACCTGTTTGCCGTCCATAGGTTCATACTGTATACTTTTTCCAACAAATATATAAAATGTTTGATACATGTGCTCAATAAAAATAAAAATAATAAACATATACCTATAAGGTTTTTGGCTTGTTTGTTTAAAATGCACTCGAGCTGATGGCTGGACAATGATCTGAAACAGACCAGCAAGTGTTAAAATGTAATCAAATCTTAATCCAAGTGTTTAAATTCCTGTAAAATGCCCTTAAATTCTAGAGGTTATAATGATGAGTTGGTTTAACCTCCAGAACTAAATGTGCATTTCACAGGAATTTAAATACTTGGATTAAGATCTGATTACATTTCGGGTCAAATATATACAGAGATACAGAAAGGTTTCAAAGCTCACCTAGTGGCACTGCCTATGTAATGTCATGGGCATTATGGGGAGACAGTTGTTTGCCTTTGATTTTAGTTTTTTTTTTTTTTTTTTAGAAATGCAAAATTTTTGAGGAGAGTACAGCTGTAGTTGTAAATCAATGTTTTATTTATTTCAGTCATGGTTCTGTGTCATGGCTGGTCCTTGTTTAATTTTTATTTAATAAATGTTAAATATTGTTCTTTCTCTTTATGATGTTTGCATAAATTTATCCAGTTTTGAAGTCACACGTAAAATATCATTTGGTTCAGTGTCTGGGTAGACGTTCACTATTCTTAGACCCAACTCTCTAAATTCCTGAATTAGGCTATTAGGACTCCTTTTAGGTCAAAAGGAATTTGGTTTGAATACATTTGATTACAATTTTGCATGACCATTTTAACAGGAAGTTTTCTTTCACATGCATTTCTTGCTCACTTTCCCCCTTCTGTGCTAGTAGAAAATGATTTCCATGAAGAATGTCTGACAACCTTGTTTTCATTTGCACTGAGGAGGGCCTGAGTACACTGATTAACAAGAGCACAAGTGGGTGGCAGCACTAAGCGTTGCCGTGTTTGGACTGCCTGATGAGCCGTGAAGCTCACACAAGGCCTCTACCCAAACAATGACTATATAAAGAGGGCATGGAGGAAACCAACATGTAACATGTGGTGGGACGTTTCAGCCATGAAATGTTGCTTGCACTGTTGTGCCACTGTCAAATTTCTCTGCCCTCCTTTTTAAATTACTTTTATGATGGAAAGAGGCTAATGTATCACTGTTTATAAAAGTTGCAAAAAGAATCTAAAGCCTATCAATCGAAATAAATTAAAATACAGTATAATAGCAAAAATCATGTAAATGGAAATGAAATATACCACAATAGCAATGACGAGAATTTCTGTTACCTTCCATAGAATATACAACTGAAATAGTGTTATGTTTTTCTAAGTTTTCTGAAAAACTTTGGTATTGTTGTGCGAGCAGGCTGAAGTGGCCAATTTAATACTATAAATGTCAGAATAAGACACTTAAAAGAACCAATGGCAGAACATTATGCATCATTAAAAGTAAAAATCTTTTCATTATTCTGTTGTTCATTGTTATGCAGTATTGTGATTTACAGAATTCAAGAAACCTGTAGACAAGCATCATTTCATTATTGCCACCAGAAAAAAAATCAAATAAATTGGATTCATCCTGGCCTGAATATTCCAGAACTTGCACCCTGCTACAAGACACATAAAATACACGGCACAGACTTCAAACATGGCCCACAAGAACCAGCAAACATGCACCAATTCCTCTGAGTACTGATCGTCACACCTGGACCTAATCACATTAATCATACACACACACACACACACACACACGCAGGCACGCACACACACACACACACAGTATATAAAGTACTCTTGCCCACTTACCCAACTGGGAAGTAAATGGTCTGTGTAGTCACTGTCAGTACACCATGCCAAGCCTGCATTTATGTATTGTTATCCTAGTTTTGATCTTGTGCCTGTTGTCTGGTTATGTAAGTTTGTCCTATCCAAGTTGGTGTGGTTTGCTGATCGTTTGACTCTATCTTTACTGATTGAATACCCGTGGTTGCTTTTGTTTTTGCTTTGCATTCTGCTTGTCTCAGTGACAAAAATCATGTTATAAATAGCTCTTGCATAACCCACAGGTATACAATTAGTAAAGATAGGGTCAAGCGATCAGCAAACCACACTAACTTGGATGGGACGAACTTAAATAACCTGACAGGTTATTTGAGTCGCAGTGCAAACCACACATTCAGGAACCATCTGTTCACTCTCTCTATGTCTAACAAACAAATGTTGGTTCGAACCAAACATCTCAAATTTGTATGCATCAGACATTAGATCCCATGATCTAATGTCCATTGCATGAATTTCTTGGCCCAAGCAACTGTCTTCTGCCATGAAGGCTTGACCCACACAATCTCCTCTGATCAGTGGCTGTTCAGATATGTCTGCCGCTTGAACTCAGACAAGTACTTATGTAGGCTCTAATCTGACGTGCTGTAAATGGTTGATTTCTGAGGCTGGTCATTCTAATAAACTTAACTTGGGGTTAAATTCAAAGTTTGTGAGATTTCTTTGGTTTGGCTGACCTCCATCTTAGTAAAGATGGGATGCGATCGCGTGGTTGAAGCCCTGGAAAGCACATTATCAACGCTGGCACTGGGACAAGAAAAAAGGGCACCTGCCATCAGTATGTTCCTCTGCGAACCTATACCGCACCTTCCCCCACCCCCCATGCTGGCAGGACAGCAAGACGAACCCATGCCGACAGAACCCGAACCAACGAAAGTATCGCCTTCTTGAGGACTCTGGCCGACATCTACTCCAAAGATGGAGGCGTCCCATCACCAACAGTGTGGGTAAACCTCTCCCTGCTCTCCTAGACACAGCCATAACTGCCATAACTTTAGCTTGCCTCTCACTCGTTCCACAAGATGCATGGTTATATAAGCCTCTCTTGATCTCCTGCATACACATCATAGGATCATAGGCAGGTTCCCACTGCCCAAGTTATAGTGGAGGATTGATGGCAAATTTGCGGTCACCGCAGCTGTGGTTCCAAACTTACCAGTGCCTAACTTCTCCTCCTAGGTCAAGATTGGTTAGGCTTGCTATAAAGATGTGAAGAAGCAGCCACCTGCAAATCGGTGCCATAACTGCCATTGTCGACGTATGTCTAGCCTACATGGCCCAGGCCCAGGAGGACAGTGCAGACATGGAAGCTGAAGGTGAGCCAATCCCTCCCTCTAACATGAATGGCAACTTTAGCCAACAACAGAAGGAAGACCCCTGTTTAAAATATGGCTTGGGACTAGTTGAGAAAAAAAGGGGAGAGGGTGAGGATCGTGGTCATCCCTGTCCCATGTCCTGCTTCATCATCTAGGACGGGTTGATCAGCTACCACACTGACAGAAAAGGTGAACCAAAGGATCTTCTCAGGGTACCGCAGAGTTGATACAGTGATGCATTTGGTTCACTCCCATACCCTTTCTTGGGCCATGGAATACAATAGAGAAAAGGTGATTATTATTACTTTCCTGGTGCACACGGTTGTCTCAGACACTGGGCTTGGCACAGTCCTATGAAAGGATTTTAATTTCTGTACTTGAGCAGGAAACTTACACCAGCGGAGCAGTGATACTCCACCGTAGCCATTGCCATTAAATGGGTCATGGAGGCGCTTAAATACCACTTTCTGGTGGTATGGCACTTCACGGTAGTGAACCAAACAAAACCACGCTCCTCTACAGTGCATGGAAAGGGCTCACCAACCCTCACATCACCTTCTGGTTCCTCTCCAATTATTCCTTCATGATCCTGCATCAATCCAGCGCGTGGCATGGATAATGATATGGGCTTGAAGCTGGCTACAACCAGCACACACAATCGTCCACACACATCTTGTACCTTGCAGAAACCAAAACTAAGGTGCATGATCAATTCTGCTGCAGGCGCCCAAGGGGCGGGGCACCATAATTTACCGCAACTGGCAGCACATCAACACTCACCATCCCACGGTCAGCAGCCAGGGATAAAAATGACACTCGGTTGAGTACTATGCCCTCGGTGCTTGACGTACATGCTGCTCTGTCTATGGATAAGAAAGCAGACTTTTTGCTTTACCTTTGCTGTACTTCGACTGCCTCTTCAGCTTTACTGCTGCATATCCTCTCCAAGCCATCACTCTGCATGACCCACAACCTGCACTCCTCTGTGCCTCCTTGTGTCTGTGTTCTGGCTTGTCCCACTGAAGCATGTTATAATATTCACACACACACACACACACTGCCTGGGAGAAAAGGTCTCACACACTAAGATTTCAACAAGTCACCTTTAGCTTTAATTACAGCAAAAGCTGTAGAAAGGTGAGGGTGTCTGATGTTTAATGACCTGAAATAACCTATTACATTGAGTTCATCATTGAAGACATGTCCTAGTCGCACCAGTAAGTGTATTTCCAAACCAGGAATAATTGTATACCAGTTAACTGGTCACAGTATCATGAGTACCCAAGGCTCACCCACGCCCGCTGGGACCAAAGGCCAGCCTTTCTGGTCTGATTCTACAGACAAGCCAACGCAGCACAAAATGCAAAAAAAGCCTGCCATGTTTTGGGGCCAGCAGGCAAAAAGCCCAAGGCTGCTAACCTGGCCTTGAATTTCCCCAGATCACAATCTTATCAAGCACCCAAAAGATTCATTTATAACATTCTGGTGCTACACACTACAGCATACCACCTTGTCTTGTTGAGTTATCATTGCTGTGTGTCATTTCTTTTATATATAGTGCTTTTAACAATGGTGAATGTCGCAAAGCAGCTTTACGGAGTCAAAGTAACTTTACAAAGTCTGCATGTTCATCTAATTATTTAAGAATTTTTATGAGACTAATACTGTTTGTAGCTTTCTGTTTCATAGTGGTACATCTACAACAAATTTGCAGCTTCCTAAAATAACAAACATTTTACACAACAGTGAACCTGCTAAGCAACTTAGCATTACGTTAAGTCTAATCAAATAAAGAATTTGTGGCTCTTCTTAGTGAGTATAGATTGAACATGCTCTCTCATACCAGTGCCAGTGGAAAGAAACAGAAAAAAATGAGAGAGAAGGCAGTGCACTTACAGTAAAAGATGGGCACTGGTTTACTGTTATGTAACGCTGAGTGTGAAAAAAATCTCTTGTATGTTCTTTGAGATTCTTTGAGATTATTTTTTTTTTGCACTGTTAAAGCAGACAAAGCAAAAGAGCCTGAATCAGAGCAAGAGTAAAAAATATATAGATTAGGCTCTGCAGTTTTTTCTTTTCTTTTTTTTTTGTGACTCTGACTCTGTACTTTAGTCTCAGTTGCATCATACAGTGGCTTGATGTATAATAAATAAAATACCAGTGTATTAATCTTAATTAAATATAAAACTAATGATTTTAACTGTGTCTTCCAAAGTTATCTAAATTGTAATTGTCATGTAATTTTTGGTAATACTTTAGATTTAGGTTCACATTTCATCACAAACACACACTCACAAAAGCTTCAGCTTAGAAAATTTGCTATAGTTTCTTCTTTGTACATTAAAATGGATGAGGAGTATGGATATGGGAATGTTTCCAACCTCCAGTGTTTTTTTTTTTGTTTTTTTTTTATTTTTTTATGTTAAATGTGTTCACATTCTTTTTGTTGTGATGGACTGTGTTGGCTATGTCTGTGATGTTATCTCCCCAGACCCAACCTGCCAGTTTAAAACAGTGTAAATTGTCATTAAAAGCAGTTATTAGAATTATGAGTACGATCACCATGCATTTCATTACAACCCACATGCTTCAGTTGAATTGTCTACATCTTGGCCATGGATGCTGCCTGGTGTCTGATTCCTTGAGAATCTGTCCTCAGTTGAACTGGGTGAGTGCGGGATAGACTCAAATCTGACACACAAACACACTAAGCGGGTGAGAGTCAGCCCAGAGGCTTACGCTGAAAGGGAAATCAGCTGCTTAGGAGGAACAGAAGCTCAGCCAAACTCACCACACTGTCTGGCAGACGCTCTTTTTTCTTTTTTCAGTTTCTCTGTTGCATTTTTACTAGCACTTACAGTATTTTTACGTAGCTAACCGTTATTTACTAAAGCTGTGTTTATTATGGTATTTTTTATCTACCCTTTCCCTATTTTAGAACATTGTTATTGTTACTTTAAATCACAACTTTCCTTTGCAATATAAATCAGTGTAAAATCAGTAAGTGGGTTAATAAAATCTGACATTTCCCTTCTTGGTATTTTTCTGATTTATAATTACAGTAGGAGTTTTAATTGCAGTGAATTCATTGACCAAATTCCTTAATAGTAATGTAATGGAGAAATAGAAGAAGGAAAGTTGCTTTGTTTCGCTACATCTCATTCAATTAAAAATGTATTTCATTTCAGTTTTAGCAATGGACATTGTTACAAAAGCAGCTTTAAATATTTAAAAATGTGTACATTTATAGTTTTATCAGTTTGTCCACAATGAAAACAAGAAAAAAGGAATATGCTTTCTCTTTATGGTTAATTTTTTTGGGGTGATATTTGATATTGGATTTTGCCTCTATGTTTTTTTGCTCTTGCTTGATGCCTATAGCTAACTAATGTTATTCCTACTGTACATTATATCCATATTCACATCATCAGTGACTGCCAGTGATCACTTTTTTAAATTCCAAGGGAGTTAAACAGCTTTGTGATCAGAAGGTAAATATGAGACAGTAGGACAGAATTGCAGCTTTAATATACAAATATTACATGTATAACATGTAACTGACAGGTGTCTCTTGTTGCCCATCTGCTTTGTTAAGATAGGATGTGAATAGCTCTGAATTCATTAATTAATTCATTTTTTTTTATTATTATTATTTGAGCTCTGAGTTACGCGTTTGAAGCATTTGTTGTTAAAGATCAACCAACATAAAGACCAGAGAGCTGTCTATGGGAGATAAGCAAGCCAAGCTGAGAAATTGATGGATTTATTATTGCCATTCACAAGCATTAGGCATACTGTACCTCCTAAAACAATAGGGAATGTCCTGCCAAGGAAAATAACTGCAGTTGGCTGCAAAAAATTGTGAAAGCTGTGAAGGGGAAAATACAAAACAACAACGGCATCACCAGTAACCTCCATGGTGCAGGTATGAAGGTATCACAATCCACCAATCCAAGACTTATATAACAGAAATATAAACACCATACCACAAGATTCTAAATACTCATTAGCAGTAAGAAATGAAAAGCCAGATGAGAAGTTACAAGAAATTTGGCACCAAACTTCTGAAACCAATATGATCAAAGAGACGGGAGACCAAAGTGTGGAGAAAGAAATGATCTGCCCATGATCCAAAACATACATAATGAATGTAATGTCATGGCTTGGACTGCCGCGGCTGTTTTTGGAACTAATGTTTGTTGATGTTTTAACTCCTGATGGTAGTAGTAGAATTAATTCAGAAGTCTTATGAAATATTCTGTTAGCTAATTTACAGAGACATGCATACAATATAATTGGGGGGAAATTTCATCATACAGCATTATAGGTATCCACAACAAACTGCCAAACCAAGAAAAGTATTTTTCAGGGTGGAAAAATGGAACGCTTTAGACTGGCCAAGTCAGTTACTAGACCCTAACCGAGTTGAGTAGCAACTTACCTCCTGGAAAGGAGACTAAATGGATGAATCCTCCAAACTGGTCAAAAACTAAAAGAAGCTACTCTATGAGCCTGGAAAAGCATTACAAAAGAATAATATGATTTGTCATTGATAATGAGTCACCCACTTGATACATTTATCACAGCAAATGATATGCAAAAATATATTTCTTAAGACTTTCTTTTGTCTATTCCAATACCTTTATATTTAAAGGTAAATCTGTTTAGTGTGTAGCAAACAAACTAAAAATTGCCCTTGTTGTTCGAATACTTTTAAAAGAAACTGTATAGTGGTAACATGAAATAATTTTATTTTCTTTAAAAATTACAACTGTATAATCGGTACTAAAATGACTTAGTTGCACACTTAGACAGCTGCACTATGAAACACTTCTGCTAAACTAGGCAAATTTATAAAGTATAAAGGTAGGGAAAATATTTCAGATTATGAATACTTTTGCTGTTCAACCTCTAACTTCCATTTGCCTTACATGGTCGCACTAGTGGCCAAATTACTGTATCCAACTGAAAAACAATTGAGAAAAATCACGATAGAAAAGTCAGGGTGACATTAGCTAAGAGAGGATATTTGACTGGTGTTAAAGTTTAACTATGTTATAGTAGGCAAACGACTTTTCCAATAAATTACACCAGAGTGAACATTCACTCGTCCATTAGGTACCACTGGCTGAAGTTGCTTGCAAGTAAACGAGAGCATGCTAGGTCACACATTGAGTCAATAGAAAACTTGCTATAGTTTACAGAGACCACAAAGTTTATCACATCCACTATTTAATATTTTTCAGTTATCCCCTTTTTTTTAACTAATTCTTCTTCTTTCAAGTTGTGGTCACAGATCATAAAACAGCCTTGGGTCACTGGATTATGAAAGTTGTATGAAAGTTGTTTTGGGACCTTGAGGCATCTCAGATGAAGTTTTGCCAAGAAAAGAATTACATTGATCAGTGTATGTAAAAAAGCATTATAGACCTACCCCTGAAACCCCGCTTTTACAGCTGCATATGCTGTATTTCTAATCTGAGTGTATTTACTGAATCATTCATATGGTTACTTAACAATATAAAATAATAGTAATGATAATAAAAATTATTATTATTAATAATAATAATAATAATAATAATAAGCTGGGATTTAAGCAGTTAAGGATGTGACATAACAGTCTACAAGACAGTCTTTGTTGTTTTAAGCAATAAAAGCGCCCTCTTGTGTTTTTTTCATACATTTGACACAAATATCTACCATAATAAATATTAAAAGTAATGTAATGAACTTATAATCTGCTGAATATTAATTGTTACACCACAGCTGTTGTACAATATTAGACTTCTGCTGTGGGTTCAGTTAATGCTTCATATATGTGCAGAGTTATAAGAAAATATCCTACTTTTTATATGTTCACTTGGAGGAGGCTTTTATTTAAAACAACCTACAAGCAAGATAATTCAAGGATTTTACTTCACTCTTGCTCAAGGTCCCAGGAGCAAGTTTTGAGATTTAAAGTCTTAGCCTTGTGGTCATAAAACTGATCTTGGAATATCAGAACTTTAACTTGGAAATATGTGACCTGTACCCGAGGTGCATAATTTTGTTACCTTTCTTTAAGTTGATCATATCCTCCAATAATCAACAGACACAAGCATGCTTTCATAAATATACAGACCTAGGAGCATGCTTATGCATTTCAGATGTGCGGCTGTCATCAGCTCTTGTGGAAATTCTGTGTCATTCTACTACTCGCAAATATATTTTATCAATTAACTCAAGATGTATACTATACAATCCATATATATACATATATATATATATATGTACTGTGTACATTCATAACTATTATATTTAGTTGTTACTTTTGATGATACTTATGAATCATGCTGTCCATATGTGATAAATGGGAAATATGGGATGATTATAAGAGATTCAGCACACTGCCTTGCCATCCAGACAGGAGAGTAAGCGAGAGAGGAAAGTGAGGCTTAAAGGTTGCTAAGAGCCACACACAAGCTGTAAGCTGTAAATTTTATCGTTAATTTCTGATGTGATTACAGATTTACCCTCAAGTCCCCCAGCTATATCTAGCTGCTGATAATTACCTCCACACTCTCCCTTTTTTCTCCCACACGCTCCCAACATTTTTTATAAAAAAAAATTTGGGGGGAGGGAGGAGGGGGGGTGGAATACATGCACACATATACTTATGTCTATGTATGGTCTCATTCTCACATTTTCATTCACACATGCATGTACTTTCTGCTTAGAGTAAGTTTCTGATCCACAACTTAATTGTCCTTAAGGAAGTATTTATGACATCATTTACCGGTTTGCGATGTAACTAACACCTCTTAGAGTACTATATGTACTGCAAGCATGGTGTAGTTGTCCTTGGGATGTCACTGCATTGTTGCTATGTGAAAAAAGTTCTCACAGCAATCTCTTGGCTTGTGCTATGACCATAGAAGGTCGATGCTATGTTGTTGAAGTCTTTCTTGTAGTGCTTATCATGTTTATGGCATGCATGCAGGTTATCAGCGCATCTATGTCATGTTGAGAATTTAATGTAACTATTGGGTACCAATAGTCCACACACCATCACTTTGTGATGAAACCACTGCCTGTGCCAGATGCAATGACAATGTACTGTAGTAAGCGTGTGGTAAACTCCCGAAAGAGCTTAATGTGATCTGATCAGACATAGTATTAACCTAGTTTGATCTCTTTGGATGATCATGTGCACTTTAGGAAATGAGTCACAGCATGATAAAAACATAAAAAAAAAATAGACGTAGACATGGGTAGGAAGTAGTATGAACTTGATACATGAACATTTCCTCCCCTGCATTTATCTATACTTTTTGGATTCAGTGGGAACTTCCTGGTCTTCATGTGAGATTGAGACCAAGCCAAAGGACAATGTGTTGTACTTACATTAAGGTGTGTCCCATTGCTATAAAGTGCATTAAGTTTGAACATAGCTACATCCAAGGCGTCACGGTGGTGTAGGGGTTAGCACTGTCACCTTGCACCTCAAGGGTTCAGATTCGATTCCCGCCTTGGGGTCTCTGTGCATGGAGTTTGCATGTTCTCCGTGTGCTTGGTTGGTTTCCTCCCACAGTCCAAAGAAATGCAGATTAGGTTAATTGGAGTTCCCAAATTGTCCATAGTGTGTGAGTATGTGTATGTGTGTGTGCCCTGCGATAGATTGGCACCCCGTCAAGGGTATACCCCGTCTCATGCCTAAGTCTCCAGGCCTCCTGCGACTCTGTACACAGAATAAAGCAGTATAAAGCTAAATCCCAAATGAAAACTTCTTCCCTCTTTATTTATTCTAATATTTATTCTAGGCCAATAAAGAGCTAATAGTCCATACTCAAATTCATCTGGGTTTATGATTTGTCAACCAACAGTTCCAACAAAAATTATTAATTTTGTTTAGTTTGACCGTTTACATGTAATGTGAATATGCCAAGGTTTTATATGATTCTACCCTTCTGGCAAAATCCAAATATTTAATCATTTAAAAAACATTTTGCTGTTTAGGGAATGTGAAGGTCTTGCTGATTATATGTGAGACCTGAGGCTTTCATGTTCTCATGATGGGTGCATGTTATAATTTTTTTCGAATGCCTCAGGTTTTTCGTTGTAACTGGCTGTGTGTTGCGTGCTTATGTTTCCCCTCATTCATTCTCTCACTCCTAAGACCTGTGTGAATCAGACAAATTATTTTTTCCTCAGTTCGTCAGTTCACCTTAAGTCATAATATGATTTCTTGCCCATATCACAACACCGGCCAAACCAACTCATTAGACAAATGTGTGTGTGTGTGTGTGTGTGTGTGTGTGTGTGTGAGTGTGTGAGAGAGAGAGAGTGCCATACAAGGATGTGGAATCAGAAAATGTTTTTGTCATCACAAAGACAGAAAGCATTATATTATTACAGTATCTAATGGAATCCAACTACCTGTAATATTTTCCATCCTGCTAATATTTTCCATGATATTCTCCCACAACTGCTCACATTCTCCCCCATATTATATCATTTAATTGTCCGTCAGTCCTTTCTCGCACAATAATTATTCCTAAATACTACACACTAGATAGGATAAATCAGTCTTTTTCAATCCCAATTCCAGTTTAATGTGCTATTTTTAAATAAAACCTCAAAAACCTTCAAAGTGAAGTGCAGATCACACATCACTTTCCAACCTCAGACTGATTACATTTACTGCATTTGGCAAACACCTTTATCCAGAGCAACTTACATTTTGTCATTATACTGGTAAGCAGTTGAGGGTTAAGGGCCTTGCTCAAGGGCCCAACAGTGGCAACTTGATGGTGGTGGCTTTTGAACGTGGGACCTTCCAATCAGTAGTTAAATGCCTTAAACTGATTAATGCAGTACAGATACCCTCAAGAACATACTATAACTTATATTATATTATATTATTATTACTTATATTATTTGCATGCACATCGTCACTTTGTTTTGTTAGTTTTTTTTGTGTAAACAACAGATCACTGATGCATGCAAGTAACATTTTCTTCCAGTTCTTCATCAAGACACATTATGACCTAATATGAGCTGCGAATGCATTAACAGAGGGGCAAGCAGATGTTAAAAAAGAGATTGTATATTTTTTTTCAATTTGCTTGTATAATTTTTCACATTTGCCTTAAGTTTTCAAAATCAATACCTTATCACAAAGCAGAAATTATGAAAGTGAGTCATTGCATGAGTGATGACTCATATTTTAAATCTTCTGTCTCTTGCCTTTTTGGCTTTACAGAGAACATTTATGAACTTCTGGTGGCTGTGATAAAATGTTCCATGTAACTATGATCCAACTCTGTTCGGTCTCCTTTCTTTTTCTTTTTCATGTGAATCAGGGCCTTCCTTGAATACAGTGCCTGAATACAACTTGCTATTTTTTTCTATTCATGATACCATTTATAACACCTGTATTAGAAAATTACTGAAGAAACTTTTTTAATGCTTTATCTTATAACACATCTGTTGGCTGTCTATAATTAAGCCAATAAAGTAACCAATGCATGCATACAGCTGAATGTTACTGCTAAGCTCTTGTAGGGTCATGCAAGGTTGGTGTGAATCAGTTCATGGCCTGGACTCTTACCCCATGTTCCCTCTGTGATGATGTTACTGGCAGTCTTGAGTGGTGATTGGCTGGTGTGTATCAAACTGTGATAGAGCCTTGTTCTCTTACTCACTCTTTCTCAAAGTCTCAAACTTAATACTTTTACCTATTCCTTTTGCGACAGTGAGCTCCCCTGAAGTGTCAGCTTAAAGCAGCTACAACAGTAGACTCCCCAAAACCCCTATCCCACACTCTCACTTTTAAAGTCATTAATCAACGATTGTATGTGTATTTGTGCATGCATGTAGCCGTAGTGCTGTCGTATTCCACTGAAACATTGCTCCAACACTTATTTTCAGGTAGGAAGAAAGAATATCTGCAAAGTCTGTCTGAAAGTCATATAATATTTTGTGAGCACAAAATATTAAAGTGTCCACTGTGTTCCAAGGACAGTAGCCAATTTGGTCTGCCTCAACCATAAGTATTGCAATCAAGCTAACAGTCTACAAGGCCATCATTATTGTAAAAGTGTGACAAAGTATTGCATGTGGTTTGACATTCTCCATCTAGAGAAACAATGGCATCAAAGGACAGTGATACAATAGATACCATTTGGACTGAGATGAAGTCCTGGTAGACCCCGTTTAATGTGATGCCAAATTTTTAAGGACAATCTACATTACAGGCATTCGTCATCTGATGGGAAGAAGTCAAAGATGTCACAGCAAATCCACCTTCTGCTAGTAACCCCTCCCAATTTAGCTGTGTTGCCAATTAATGTTAGCTGTTGAAATGGTGGGGCAATGAAGCATATGTTCTTCTTTTCATAACAACTTAATAAGCAATAGCAATGAAAAACACTAAAGGTTCTGAGTCCTGCGATAATCGTGCATGTGCACACATGTACCCTTCACAGTTCGGATTATAGTCCAAAAAAATTTATGAACAAAAAATGAACAATATCATTGTTTTGGAGTAAATTAACAAATAGTTCAAATGGCACCTAACAAAATCTATTATTATTATTATTATTATTATTACTATTATTATTATAATTAACAGCATTATCTTTTATCTTAGATATTGTTAATCTTTGGGGAAACTAACTCACAAGTTTAAAGTTTAACCCTCTTTCATCTTCTTATAAAGAAGTCTTTCATCAAATACAGCTCACTAACTTCACTAACTGTAAAAGGTTTGTAGGATTTAAGTAAAATGCATTAGTATTATATAAATTAATGAGGCAAGGATTTATTTTGTTTTTAAAAAATGTTTTCAATGAAGGCCTTGAAGGCTTTAAGGTGTTGTCACTGTATCCAAAATCTGATAATCTGATCCAAAATTTGATTAAGAAGCGGATCATTAAGCTTTCGTCACAAGAGAGAGCGGGAGAAAAAGATGAATACTGTAGCTCCATTTCCCTTCCCTGTCATGTCTCAGCAGATTTCCTTTTTGCATATGCTGGTTCAATGCTAGCCTGAAAATCAAAGATTGCACAACTACCATAGACATTCAAGATAAAAAGAAACTGGAGGTGAGACTTTGAAGTACATGTATTACCTTTAAAAAAAATTATATACAGTATATTTATATATATTTATTTATATATATATACAGTACAGGCCAAAAGCTTGGACACACCTTCACTCATTCAATGTGTTTTCTTTATTTCCATATTTACATGGTACAGTAGATTCTCACTGAAGGCATCAAAACTATGAATGAACACATGTGGAGTTTTGTACTTAACAAAAAAAGGTAAAATAACTGAAAACATGTTTTATATTCTAGTTTCTTCAAAATAGCCACCCTTTGCT
>JAQMYJ010000006.1:23078094-23090672 GCA_030014305.1 Clarias laeviceps | reverse complement strand
CATGAAAATAAAGAAAACACATTGACAGATAGATGAGAAGGTGTGTCCAAACTTTTGGCCTGTACTGTATATATATGTATATATATTAGTATATTCATAGTAGTTAGCACTCAGGCCTCACACCTCCAGGGTCAGGGTTCGATTCCCCACATCTGTGTGCAAGTTTGTGTGTGCTCCCTGTGTTTCCCCTGGATTCTCCAGTTTTCTCCCACAGTCCAAAGAAATGTATATAAGTTAATAGGTGTTCGCAAATTATCCACTATATGTGTGTGTGTGTGTGTGTGTGTGTGTGTGCGCGTGTGTGTGCGCGCATGTGGGTGTGTGTGCCCCACACGACCTGGTACACAGGATAAGCAGTATAGAACATGGATGACTAAATCAATGAATTAATTATTTTTTTACTGTGAGACTAATATGCACAAATACAGCTATAAATAACATTCCTGCAGAAAATATGCTGCATTTCTCTTAGGTATTAAACTAATGTGAATGACACCAATGATTACATTGTGACAGCAGTGGTGCAGTAATTAGGGTGCTGGTTTGCAGATCAGAATGTTTTTACTATTGATTGGAAGGTTGTGTGGTGCATGAAAATTGGCCTGGATACATAATTTTGGAAGTCGATATTTAAAAGTGCATAATACATTTTCACCCTTTTTTTTATTACTGCATTGTTGTTTTTTTGGCTTAAAGAGTGCTGAGCCACAAATACTTAATGTGTGCAGTCTGCAGCCAGATAAAAACCCAAAAGAATAATAAAAATATTCCTCATTATATTAATGGTCCAAAAAGTTGGCATGTCATTTCAATTGTGAACCATAAGATTAAGATGGCTCAATGCAGGTGTCTTGGGCCTAACAGAAGCTGCTCTGTGTGTGTGTGTGTGTGTGTGTGTGTGTGTTCTTCAGAGAAATTATTTTCTGATGGGAGTCTAAGTTTACATTGACTTGCAGCTCTGGTCTTTGCTTAACTGTGATGCACTCTTATGTGAATAATTGAGAGCCCTTCTCTCAAGCTTGGGACTTCAGTTTTGTACCATTGAGCTTGTGCTACTTTTGTCCAACCTGGGGCTGATTATATACAGTACAGCCTCTGAGCCTTCTGTCATCCAGGACAAGTCTTTTTCTGTCCAACCTGGGGCTTCTTCTGTCCAGTCTAGTATTTTTTTCTGTCCTGCCTGCAGCTTCTGTCCAGCTCAGGGCCTCTTCCCTTGAACCCTTGCATTTTTCGTCCAGCCTAACATATGCCATAGTCAGCTCTGGGAATCAATCTGGGAATCATCTACCCAAACTCTTGTGTTCAGCTAGGGACCTCATCTGTCCAGCATCCCATTTTTTTCAAGATGGTTGATTTCAAGATGATTTTTCATACAGCCTGGGGTTTCTTTCATTTAGTCTGGGGTCTCATCTGCCTCCTCAAGGCCTATTCCATTCACCCTGAAGCCTTTGCTGTGTAGCTGGGCCTCTTGTTTCCATCCTGGGGTTTCTATATCTAGATTTCCTGACGGTCTGGTTTCCTTATTCCTGCTATCTGGCTGGGACCTTGTGTGTCAAGTCAGACTCATCTTCACTCAATCCTGGGGTTTCTTTTGTCTATCCATGTTTTTCTCCCATCTATCCTGGGCCTTCTCTGTCCAAACTGGTTCCTGTTCCTGCCAATTTGGAGCATCTTCCACTCACCCTGTGTTCTCTTTCATAGCTGGAACTTCTTGCCCTATTTTCTGACTAATTGCCCACCCTGGGAATTTGTCTTTGCAACCCAATGCTCATTCTTTCTAGTCCAGTAACTGTTTTATGAGAACTCTTATTTCAACATTATAATAGTTGCCACCAAGTATGTGCCAAACATTTATAATAAAAATCTACCACTCATAAAACTAGAGCACCTTTATCTTTTGATATTAGCTGTCATGATAACTCCCACACTCG
Source organism: Clarias laeviceps (assembly GCA_030014305.1). Classification (NCBI taxonomy): domain Eukaryota; kingdom Metazoa; phylum Chordata; class Actinopteri; order Siluriformes; family Clariidae; genus Clarias; species Clarias laeviceps. The sequence goes on along the minus strand of JAQMYJ010000006.1, from coordinate 23,088,741 downwards.
TATGCAACTGGACCTATACTGCCCTGACACTGTACATGTACAGATTCTGTAGAACTCTTGAGTGTGAGAGAGTGGAGTAAGACTTTGTAGACAGGCAGAAGTTGAGCAGAGCTCCAGGCTCATGTTTATTCAGACTGCACTTTTCAGCGCACTCAACAACAACTGCAAAACAACAAAAAACTGTCTGTCTGTCCCAGGCTTGTAGTTCTTACACCATCCAGTTTCAAGTTCATGCTTCGCGGTGTACATTGTGTGTGTGTAGCTATAACACTACAATGTGCATGAAGAGGAAAAGTCACCATGCATCACCTGCCAGATTAACCTGCCTACTCCCTGTCCACTTGAGTTGCTCGACCATCCTCTGGCAGCATAATTAAGTACATTTCTAATATGTTCTATTCAATAATGTCCTATCTATTCCAAAAGTCCTATCCAATAATGTGTTGGGACTTTTTTAGGACTGAGTACAGAAGCTTGTCAAACAAAGCACCCAATCCAATGCAATTTCTTATATCAAGTTTATACCCAGCCTAGTTATCTTGACATACTTCCTCTTACATTTAGCAGTAGTATGACAAAGTGTTTAATGTTCTGGATGGCTAAAAACCTTCACAGATATCATCGCAGGTAGGCTTTCCTCACATAAAGTAAGTCTTCTGCTTTGACATACCACTTGGATCCAGGCCAGCCTTGGTAGTATGGGACACACAGGGAGATAGACAAAGAGCTTGCTCTCCTCCATTATTCCTAATGAAAGAGAGAAATAGAGTGCATGCTCGGGTGCGGCAGCATTTGGGCATGCTCCAGCTAGAACAACACTTGTGGTTTTGCGCTCGCATGAAGTGGAGCAGTTCCACATTCTGGTGGGTGAGCATAACAGGGAACTGACCGGGGTAAAGGAGCAAGACAGAGGATGCTGGAGAATAAAAAGAGTGCTAGAATGAGTGCACATGGAGAGAATGCAAAAACAGAACAGGCCGTAATGTCAAAGGCAGAGCACGTGGTACAAACAAAGAGGCAAAGCTAATAATACTGAAAACAGAACATACTGATAAAGGGGATGTTGCATAGGAAAAGAGAAGGCCTGACTTTTTGAGCCTGTACAAAATGGATGACGAGATCAAAAGTCACAGAAAAGAGTGGAGATGTACAAGAATGATGCCAGCATCTGAGGTCACTTGCTGTAACACCAAATTAGTAAATCCAGTGAGAAATTACTTTAAATAATGTGGAACATGATTATCAGATGATGTACAGAAGTTGGTGCCCATTACTGCCCATTGCTCCAGTAAAACATTAAATTAAGATCATCATTATTAGAAACACTAACCAGGTTGTAGTCAAAGAGGCACTAGTGGCAGTTAGGTCAGGGTGACTGGAGACCTAGGAAGATGTGAGGCACTGCCACATAAGAACATATTTATTATGACCCCATGCTGAGATCTCAAATCATCATAGAGCCAAAGTGTGTTTATGTCCGTGTGTGCGTGTTTGAGATTGTGGACTGTAAATTGATCCAACCCTGCAGCAGTACCACAGAGTAAAAAAAAGTCCCTTCAACACCACAGGAGCTCGGAATGTGCATAGTTTCCACTCACTTTTTCGCTCGCATTATAAAAATAATTAAAGGGGATGTTGTGAGGGCTTGGAGTGGCCCTGATGTTTTCCTCTCCAAAGTGTACATCTCTGCAGGACTTTTGCTCCGTCTCCTCAGGTCAGCTCACTTCAAACAATACATCACAGCCAGAGATGAAGATCTCTGTGAAGATCAGAACTTATGCTAAGCTGATGTCAAAGCACTGTGTTCACACATGACCTAGGAACTGGATGCAGCAATTATATAATAATGCATGCAGAAATTACTTAAACGGCCCAGAATTTGAGTATTTATTGACTCATGCAGTAGATTAACTTAAAGGTCGTTTTTAGTAGTTGCTGCAGGATGCATCAAACTGAATAAAATGTAGCAGTCTGTTTTTTATTGACTTGTGTTGTTTGTCTTAGACTTATTCACTTACTCTAAAAACTAACTACCAGACCAGTGTTGACATTGTTCTTGTTGCTTCATTTTTATTTCAATTTCCTTTTTTTGAAAATAAATAGCAATCTGCGGTATTGCTTGCAGGCCATTGGTACCACTGTCGTCTTCATATAGTAAACAGATCTCCTTGTGGTTTCTATGTGTGACTAGGATGAGGCTGTTGTGTGCCTCACAAATACCTGTCTTCATTCGAAACACATTAGAAAGCAGCGCTTTCATTCTTTCCAAAGTGAGGTGATGCACCCATCTGGTATGGAGTGCTGGGCTGTGGGCGGTAGTGACGAGGATCTGAAAGCGTGTACACTCTGCTACTAGTTAACATCCATATGCAGCTCGACTGGACAAGGGGCTGGCCCTGTGAGGCCACAGAGCGGCCAGGCCAGCAATGAAAAATGAAATACAGCAGCCCCTCATGAAAACTCATGTCCAAAGTATATCCGGTTGCGGGTCTGGGGGTCGGACTAAATTCCCCCCCCCCCACACCCCTTTTTGAGCAGTGCGTTATGTGTCTGTTTGCATATGTGTGTGTGTGTGTGTATGAGAGAATGTGGGACAGAAAGGAAGAGTAAAAGGAAATGTTTTCTCCACTGCCGTATGTGTTAATAAGTTAAGTAAAAGCAGTAAAGGCATCACATGAGCACGCCTATGTTGAATGGATGTTCACACGCTACTGCTGCTGTGGGAAAGCCTTCAGAGACACTAAAAACTACAACTGGTTCTCCCTGCCTATGTAACATAGTTCCCAAAACATTTGTAATGGTATTGTAAATTTGAAACCCAGAGAAAAGCATGAAAACCCATTAATGTTTATATTATATCTGTATGTACAGTATATATGCGTATGTAAGGTTCAAGTCAAACCAGGACTAAGTGTTCCCTTAATTTTTTCAGTATATATATATATATATATATATATATATATACCCTTTATGATGATCATGTCATTCTTTTCAAGCTCTAGCATGGACACATCATCCCTCTGGGTACAAGGAAGACATGAATCAAACCAGTCTGTCATATGTCCTGACATATTTGAACCAGAATAAGGATACGGTTTTTATGAAGACTAAAAAGCACTATATATGTATGCATGATTACAACTTGGAAAATGTGGGTAATCAATTTCTTGCCACATTGAACTACTGAGTGGCTGACTAAAGCCATACAGCTGTGAAGCTGTTTATTGATTATGAAGCTTAAGCTGGAAATGCAGTATTGATGAAAGAAGATGAGTGTCAAAAAATGACAGCATACTTAATGAATGAAAACTGTTAATCCCTTTTTATTGATTTGCCTTCTTTTTTGTTTAACATAATAAAGTGCACAAGCCAGCAGGCACTATGAGACTACACTATGCTTTCAAGTAGAGTAACAGTTACTGATTAGATCCAGATGCTTAATAAAGACACACGTGCACACACACACACACACACACACACACACACACACACCAGACCTACAAACAGAAATGCCCTGCCACAGGTCTAATTTTTCCATCAAGCTGCTCCTTTGCCCTGCAAATCTGGCCAAAGTTGCTTTGAGGCACTCCTGCATCATCTTCTCTTCTAAAGCAATACTATGGCTGATACACTTGACTGGCAATGCAAATGAAGCAATTGGGCAGCAGGTTCTTTTTTCCCCTAATCACTTCAACAATAAAATGTAACCAAACACAAAGCTCAGTTTCCAAAACCTTACACCATATTCACTGACCCAAAAGTAGTATTATTGCTTTGCACCCTGAAACCTGCAAGGAATCAATCACCCTACACTTTATAATAGTACTGAGAAGTTGTGTTCTATTGTGTGTATGATGATTCTACACTCCTTTGTCACAGCAGATCTACAGTATATCATAATATAATTTTTGAAACAGTATGGAGTGCTTTAAACTTGTACACGGTGAAATGAAACAAGACCTACTACAGATGGGAAGTGAGTGTGAGTGGAGGAAAACTTTCACGTGGACATATTCTAGTACTGTATATAGTCAAACCTATAGTGACTGATTTTATATAGTAAAAGTATTTGGTCAGTGATGCAATTTTGACTCTAATTTTACCTTTGTATACCACTACAGTGGATTTGAAATGAAGCAGTCAAAATTTGATTGAACTGTAAAGTTGCCGACTTGATTTAAGGAGGAGTAAATATCATATAACCATATATGAATTACTGCCATCTTTTACAAAGTCCCTTAATTGTAATCAGATATGCATACAAATGTAACACATTACTGTAATACATTACTTTTGTTAGTAATTATTAATATTACATGGAACCTTTCAATATAGTAATGTTGCAATACCAATGCCTGTATTGTTTTTAAGGAACTAGTAATGAAAATTTATATCTTTTAAAACTGGCAAAAGATAAAGATATGCAGCATGTTATACCGTAATTTTATGAGTCAAATATTATGCATGTAATGAAATAGTATAACACATTTGTTAAGCTACTTTGCTGTGTTACTAGCTTAATGTACATAACGTTGGATATACAGTATTTATTATGATTGACCTACTACAGCCTACTTTATGTAAAAGTAACAGGAATGTGTTACTTTAGATAGTAACTAGTAATAATAATATATTTTTAGTATAGAATATTAATAGTAAATATTACTTATTATTACCTAGCTTGTTTCTAGACATTCTCTGGCAGATGTATTTCCATTTTTTTTTTAAACCGGTTGTTTTGCCAACATAGTAAAATCATTAAAAAAGTATATACCATACTGTATATCAAGCTTAATATTTTGTTCATTTGTTTTCAAAATTCAGTAACAGATACATTTGACAGTAACAGGGGGTTTATACTCAGGGAAGTTTAAGGTCACAACCCACTTGTATTGCTCTAAACTCTTTAATTTTTCATTTCTTTTATAGTGTATTTTGTTTTGCCTAGAGTATCATGATATTTATCAGTTTGCAAAGATTAGTCTTCATGTTTCATTTGGTAAATGTTCTGCACAATTAAACATCTTTAATAGTTTAACATTAGGTACCTCTTATTCCACATGAGATTTTAAATGAGTCTGGATACTGTTTAATACACTCTAGCTATAGACACTAATTACAGGGCAGGTGGTACATTAAAAGTCTCAACAATGTTGTAAAATGTGCAGTATAACTATAAAACATATAATAGATAAAACACAAAATACAAATTACACAATACTCAGTTTAGTTAATTGTGTGTGCATGGGTTAACTTAACTTCATTACCTTGAAACATCGTGTAACATTCTTATTTGTATAATTACACATTTGGCACATGGTATGAAGTGGCATGCGAATTAACAGAATGCCATGATTCTGAACCTGATCTATTTTGGCAGCTGGATATCCATTTATACTGGCTTCAATATTGTTTTCTCTTTTCTAGTCTAGAGTTTTTTAAGAGTCTGTGGATCAAGGGATGATTTTTCATGGCATAAAATTAGCAGCAAAAAGAGACCTGGTTGATTGACTTAAAATAGCCTCTCTCTGAACAAGAATCTAGTGTTTTATAGTGCTAGTATTTGCTTAATTTAAAGATTTTTAACCAATAATATTGCATTAATATCCTCTCCTGTTGTGTAATTCACACATAATCCACAATTTCAGGGCTAAGCTTCCTTGGTGTCTGTGTTCAAGCAATGGATTGACTTCTGCTATAAAAACATAGGAGTAGTGTTTCCTACAACAGTGTCTTTATCTAGGGTGACGTGTTCCACATATGAGGGTAATTCTTTTTTTTTTTTTTTTGTATCCATCTGCTGACTTGCCTGTGCACAACTTTCTTCCAGAGATCTTTTGACAGTGCCTTTTCGTTCATAGTTGCACTCAGTTGCACTATCAGACTGAAATGCTCCATCATGCAGCAGTCATAGGGACGTTTTTGTTTTATCTGCGCTTTATGTGCTGTTTTAACGAAACAGTGAGGGCTGTTCTTCTATAGCTTCCTTTGCAATGTCCAGTAGGTCCAGCAGAACTTGCCACCGTGGGCTGAATAGGAGTTTGAAAGCCATGAAGATTCATCTTTGCAAACCACAAACAACACATGGCATATCAGTTGGTCCCAATTTCGGCCGCTCTTGTCCACAATCCACCACAGCATGCACTTGAGTGTCTGATTAAAGTGTTTAGTATCAGGATACTCTTAACTGCTTTAAGGTTGTGGTCCTCGACCATGATGTGCAATGCCAGGACCTCTCACTCACTACTCTATATCTGATCTACTCTATACAGTATAAGATATTAATGTGTTAGCCGCTAACAGTGTATTGTTTTTAAACCTCCCAACAGCGTGTTACACGTCAAAATTTCAGACCTCGGTCTGGTGATGGTGGTCTCTTTCTTTTCACACAGATATAATTAAAATTAAAATTAAATTTCACATACACAGTCATACACAGTACGATATGCAGTGAAATTCTTATTTCTGCCCGTTACTTCCTCTGCCTCTTTAAAGGCAAGTCAAAATCGACCTCTCATTCCACCTCTGTTCTTTCATACAGAGCATTAAGGCATAACAATGGAACCATATTCCTGCTTTGGACTGGCTGTGTGAAAGAGGCTTTTAAGTCACAAGCGTGTTAGAAATTTATAAAGTACAAAATATTATGTAAATTTTGTTCTGGTAATATGAATTGTTGTCAAAATGCTATAAATCCACATCCCACAGGTGTTCATAATTGATAAATAGTCCAGAGTTGTGTTTGTGGCATTTAAATTTTTTTTATCAAACGTTTTACTATATCTTCTCAAAGGACAATACTATAGAAATGAAACTTGGATATATTTTAGATCAGTCAATGTGCAGCTTTTATAACAGTATAGATTTTCTGTCCTCTGAAAATATCTCAACATACAGCCATTATTGTCAAAATAGCTGGCAACAAAAGTGTGTACACCCTCAGTAATAACAGCTGTACATCTTTAACCATGCAAAGTCACACGTCCTATTCTTTAAGTCCATGTGTTTGTCAGTGGCCAATTATGTCTCTAAACCCAAACCCAATTGAGCACCTGTGGGTAGTCCTCAAGCGGAATGTGGCGAAGCGCCAGGTGTCTGACATCCGGCAGCTCCGTGATATCATTATGGAGGAGTGAATGAGGATCCCAGCAACAACATTTGCAGCTCTGGTGAATTCCATGCCCAGGTGGATTAAGGTCGTGCTATATAACGATGGTGCTCACACAAAATATTTTGGACACTTTGGACACAGTTTTTGACGTATTGACTTAGGGTGTACTCATTTTCAGTACCAGCTATTTTAACAATAATGGCTGTATGTTGAGTTATTTTTAGAGGAAAGTTAATCTATACTGTTATATTGACTACTCTAAAAATATATTCAAGTTTTTTTTTATATAGTATTCTCCCTTGAGAACATATAATAAAGTGGTTGCTGAAATGTGAGGGGTGTACTCATTTTTGTGGGGTGTACTCACTCTTATAACTTTTAATTACAATGACTGTTGAAGACAAACACATTTAGTTCATTAGTTCATATGCAGCAGCGCCGTCGTCTTCTTTTTTTTTTTTTTTTTGGTAGTTTTGCTTTACTCATCACATAACAGAAAGAAGAAATGCAGTTGGCTCTTTATGGATGGTGTGCATTTTGCTATGTAATGCAATTGTTCACAGTTGCATTTTGCCAAAATATATAAGCTCAAATCTTATAAGGACATAATTTTCAAATTCCAAATTGTTTTGTTATAGACAACCTTGTGTGCCAGACCAAGCTAGTTTTCCAGAATTAGTGAAAGTCTCAAAATAACATTTATCAAACCCTCCATATACAATTTTAATGAGGATACTCATTTTATATCTATTTTCATTAATTTAATTTGTCCTACAAAGGCAGAGCTCAAAATTTGTGATGATTAAAAAAAATCACCTAGCATTAAAAATCGCTACATATTTGTTCTGCATACTTTCAGTTAATAGGCCCCTCGAGTGTCCACTTAGGACTGGTACAACCATTAACCCGCCTCACTGCAGAGTTGGGAGCTCTGGATCTGCTGTGTCCACAATGGTCCAATCATGATTTTACCAACTAGAGCAGCCAGGCAATGTTTCTCGTCTCCTCTGCCAGCTCCGAAAAAGACAGTCTCAGTCATTAGAAAGCATGTGGTAAAAAAAAAAAAAAAAAATCAAAGATTATTCATAGCCCTATAGCAGTGACTCACTTTGGCACTTTAAAGCCACTTAAAAAACATATGTGTACACTGCTATTATGTCTACATTGCATGGAAGGGTCCCAATTTTTTTTCCTCTGCCCGACACAGTGTTAGCCTCTTCTAATATTGAATGTGTTTGGTGCTTTTGTTCTATTTTTGTGACACTGTCAAAGGAGCCACAAGTCTAGACCAACTCTGGTGCTTAAGGGAACCTTTTCCCTGTTGACTGACAGGGTGCTGGGCAGCTCAGGAATTTATGAACTACAGTATAAAATTATAGATCAGAGAATCTGAACTGTGTCTGAACTGAAATGTTCATTGCTATAATTATTTAATAAAGTGGTTGTTTTTTCCCCACTGTTACTTAAAAGAAACAAATGTAAGCATATATCATCACAAGCATTCTGACATCAGAAATATTCAAAGGTACAGCATTCTTTCACTTTCTATTAACTCACTGCACTTGTATTTATCTTCTTGCCTGGTCATCAGATGACTGAGTCAGTAGAGAGCACTCCTTTTTGGTAGCCAAACACATTGTTTGTGAGCTTGTTGATATGGACTGTAGACCTCAAATCTCACTTAACAGAGCATGTCTTGAATTAGACCACACTTAAACAGTCTGTGATTCAGAATAAGTCAGGAGTGCAGAGCCTCCATGCTTGCTTCCTATTTGTTCCACAAACTGTTTTCTTGATCTGTACACAAAAAATGCGTGCATGGCATTTCCTCAAACAGCTTGTCATGATTTGACAGTTCTATCAACAGATGTTTAAAGGATTCAAGGTCAAACCAAACTTTAACTCCATAAATTCTTGGCTTGTTAAAAAAAAAGAAAAGAAAAAACATACATAGAGCAAGAACTTTTGACCTCAGAATAACCGTGTCTGCATGCAAACTCATTTGCGTCACACCTTTTCTAATCCTCTACAGCTGAAAGCAGTCACCATCTCCACACATAGTGTCAATCTCCCAGAAAAACAAAAACATCTCTTGCCAGAGCTAAAAATATCTGCCAGGGACAAAACTAGGCCTGATACTAGTGAGCAAAAGCCACATTCCGGGCCATCCGTGACTCCAGGCTATCTGTTTTTAATCACTGTAATTAAATCTAACAGAGGTGTGAAGCAGAGCTCTTGGCATTATTTCTGTTTCTTTTTTCTGTTGACCCTTTCACTTTATCTGCTGTCAATTTCCCTGTTTTTCCTGTTAGCATGTGTGGAATACCACACTGAAAGTATCTATTGAGTGTGAAAGTGTATGTTAGCACTCAGGAGGTGAATAAATGTTTGGAGTTGCCTGCACATTTACTGGAAAGGGTAAAATATAGAAGAACTGGAGGAAGGAGAAATATCTTATTACATGGTCTGGTTGTGAAAGAGTTTTTTTCCTTTACACCAAACCTGCTCATTGAATACAGTGCGAATGGAAAATAATAAGAATAGAGGAGTTTAAAAGAACATTTGGAAAGAGAAGCAAAACGTAAAAGAAAATGGCAAAGGTTGCACTTTTCCATTCAGCCATCACACCTGATTTATCTGAAATATTCCTGGAAAGCAGGAAAGGCGGCCACTGGCGCTGTGTGCAGCCTACTATAGGCGAAAAAACCCAGGCCTGAAGTCCTTAATCATAGGGCTCACAAACACTTATGAAGGGTCTGTGGCTTCAGCACTGTATTTCCAGATATTAACATAACCACAAGAGGAAACATTTACAATTAAATGCATTAATAAAAGGTGAAAAATAAACTATTCAAAAATTAGGCACAGCTGGGGCATCAGGCAAGGCATGGATAGCAAGACATTTTAATACAGTCACTAGTCACCTATGTGGATGTGTAATGTGTAATGCCATGTATCTGTATCTGTGGCACCCTATCACACATATCATGTATCATTTGCACAATGACAATAAAGCAGAATGTATATTTATATGTAATATTTTTTTGGGATCAATTTTTTATTAGTTTTATATAGAAAGGATCATATACAATAGTGTACAATCTCAGTCCGATCCTCCAAACCCCTTCAAACGCCCACCCTCTCCCACCCCCCAGCGGTCCCCCAAGTCCAGGCAAGCTTATAATAAAATTACAATCAAACAAAATAAAGTACATACATCAATAATAATAATAATAATAATAATAATAATAATAATATCAAATGCAAATAAATGAGTACAAAATACAAATATAGATATTGTATGTGCAATACAACAGACTTAGGATAAGCAAAGTAACATATAAATCATCAGAGGTTTACAATTTTCAATTATATCCAAAATTACCATCTACCATCTTGAAGTTTTCCTATTAAGCCATCTGCAACCGCTTCCCATGCCTCAATGGTTGAGGCTCTAGTATTATTTATTCTGGCTGTTGAAAGTTCTAACCTTACTATATCATGAAACTGAAATAACCAGTGTCGCACAGATAAAG
>JAQMYJ010000006.1:23065446-23076225 GCA_030014305.1 Clarias laeviceps | reverse complement strand
GGGTGCAGGCCATCAGTGTGGTAGAGCCTAGGACGCTCCCAGAAAACATTCCAGTTATCAACAAAGGGTAATCTCTGCTGTTGACACCAAGATTGTAACCATTCATTAAAGGCAAATAATCTACTGAACATCTCGATTCCTCGCTGAAAACAAACTATACATCCTACACACATAAATTAAATGTGCCTTAACTTGTGCCGAAAAGTGGCTCATGACGTTCTGAGTGACATCATATTCAGTGACATCAGTGTCCGGGGCGTGCTCGAAAGGCACACAGATTGTTTGGTGCACCCAGGCAGCGTTGTCTTTTTGAAGGTCTTAACATGCTCATAAACCACATGGGTTGTGTGGTGCACCCACGTGGCGCTGGTGCAGGTGCTTGAGGCTATTCATCATTGCTTGCAACTATATTTATTATTATTATTATTATTATTATTATAAACACACTACACATCCTATACGTATCTGGTAATGGAAAAGGCAGATCCTTTTTTAAGTGCTTTATATCATTCCATTAATAACTCTGAATGAGCAAGTTTTCATATTATATATTTAGAACCACTTTAATTCAAGCATTACTCAAACAATATTACTTCTGCATATTTTTTTGATTGGTGAATCCAACCATCAGAATGCTGTACAAAGAAAGATCCATCTTAATAGAATAGAATCTGTTAGTAACATTAATCCTTGTCTTTTTCTTACAGTACATGTCCAGACAGTAATTCTTTTTGAACTCCTACTGCAGCTGAACCTTTGACCATGTCTGGCAGCTTCTTGTTTACATTGGCAATTGTTCAGAAATAGTTCAGATTCAAATATCACTTTTATTTTTTAATTGTTATATCTTATGCTATTTCACATCAGCATCAGTTTATGACACAAAGATTTATGTGAACTAAATCAACTATCCATTAGACCTTAAATAAATAAAAACTAGCTTACAACTGGCAATCACCCAGGACTCTCTATTTGGACAGAAAAAGCTTTTTTTAGGGTTTCAACTTACAAGACCAAAGCAATTTTGTCTATCATCAGTTCAAAACAAATTGCACAATAAAATAGAAACTTTTATTAGATTTTATGGCAAAAATGTAATATTGTTAAATAAGGAATAACTGCGTTGGGACGTGCTGTTATAGAGTTGTAATCAGTTTTGGGGTGGTGTGATATGGCCTGACCAACAGTCTTATGACCGACTAGAACTTATTTTAATTAATTTCCTCTACAATACCGTTTATTTTTAATAGCAATTACCTTTATTCAATGAATGCCTACAATAATTAAGCAAAAATCACTTTGACGTATGTTGTAGCAGTTAACAGTCTTTCTCCTGTCAGCCTCTCTGTTTAATCGCTCTTTAAAGATAACAATAGTATGACAAACTTAAAAATATAGCTATATCTCTGATTGTTACAAAGTGTCTCCTCATAAAAGAATGTGCAAGTTGTTTCAGTCATCCATAAGACAATCCATGAGTGGTGATTATAGATGATAACAGCACTGGGGCATTTAACTATGTGTATCGCTCCACTTTACAGGTGTTCTAACAATTGTTAATTACTTTGTGAGTCGCCATCATGGGTAAAAGTAGGTTGATATGATCCTCAGTACTGGAAAGAGAGAAGAGCAACTGTGTGCCAAAACATACAGTCAAAACGGACCCACTTTCATCTTAAAACACATCTTATAACGTTATGTAATATCAAACAACATTTTGTTTCCTTAGTAATTGCTTCTAACACTGTCTAAATTGTCTTTGGACTGTTAACTTGATTAATGGTTAACTTGAGCTACAAAATTAAATATAGGTGCAACCAATGATGAGTAGGCCCAAGCACCTGTGCCATCGCCACCAGGTGCACCGCACAACCTATGTGCCTTTTGAGCATGCTAAGACCTCTAAAGAGCCTCAGCACTATTGTCACTGAATATGGCATAAGATTCACATAGGCCCGTTTTAATGCCTATCTTATAAATTCCCTAGGAAGAGTTTATCAGATTCCATTTTGGTTCATTTTGCAAATGACCCAAAATAACTGACTTCACAAATAATGAAATGAACACTATTAAAGCAGCATTATCAGAGCAATGGCGATGTCATCATCATGCTGATATCATAGTGCTTGGGCCCTAACTATCGTCTAACACAAGGCTGAATCCAGAACCCAGTTGAAACTGTATGAGATTTGCAGGACTGTCCATCACCTCCATGGTTTATTGTCCTCACCTTTTGCCAACATAGTACCAGTAAGAATTTAAAACTACTTTCCTCTCTGTTATCTGTCTTTCGATAACTGTCAGTCACTCATTGTTGGTCACCACCTTCGCCAGGTGACAGTACAGTGGCAAGAAAAAGTATGTGAACCCCTTTGGAATTTAGTGTTTTTCTGCATAATTTTACCCTAACGCATGATCTGATCTCTTATCTAAGTCAAAACAATAGATTAACACAATGTGCTTAAGCGATGTGACAACAATCGTGTACTTAATGAACACACCCATTAAACATTCCCACTGCTGGAGGTAAAAATAAATGAACCCATAGATTAATAATTTCAGCAAAAGCAGATTGGAGACAGTAGGTTGCACACCTGGAGTCCAATGTGAATGATGCTCACAAAAGGGAGATTTCTGAAGACATATGATGTAGAGAAGTAGCTTTGCATAAGACTGGGCAGGTATACAAAGTAATCTCAAATTGTTTAAACATCCATCAGTCAACAGTTAGACAAATTGTCTATAAATGGAGAAAGTTTAGTACTGTAGCTACTCTTCCTAGAAGTGGGTGCCCGGCCAAGCTGACTTCAAAGGCACAGTGCAAAATCCTTTATGAGGTAAAGAAGAACCCATGAGTAACAGCTAAAGGCTTGAAGATATCATTGGAACTCACAAACATCTCTGTTCATAAGTCTACCATACGCAAGTCATTGAACAGGCAGGGTGTCCATGGCAGAAAACCATGAAGGAAGCCACTGCTCTCCAAAAGAAACATTGCTGCACGCCTGATATTTGCCAAAGAGCACCTTGGCAATCTGCAACGCTACTGGGAAAATGTTTTGTGGACTGATGAAACAAAAGTTGAATTGTTCGAGAAGAATACTCAGCACTATGTATGGCGCAAAAAGTGCACAGCTTGCCAACATCAAAACATCATCCCAATGGTAAAGTACGGTGGAGGGAGCATCATGATTTGGGCTTTCTTCGCTGCCTCAGGTTCTGGACCACTTGCCATCATTAAATGTAAAATGAATTCCCAAGTATGCCAAAATAGCCTACAGGATAATATCAGGGTGGCTGTCTGCCAGCTGAAGATTAGTAGAAGTTGGTCGATACGGCAGGACAATGACCCTAAGCATTGAAGTAAATCCACCACATAAAAAAAAAGAAAAAGTGCCTTTTGGAGTGGCTCAATCAGAGCCTAGACCTTAACCCCAAAGAGATGCTTTGGGATGAAGAGAGCCATTTACACCAGACATACTACAAATTTGTCTAAGCTGCAGCAGTTCTGTAAAGAGGAATGGTTTCAGGAATGGTTTGTTTTTGGGGTCCCTATGCCCTATGCCCTATGCCTGAGACTCACAGTAGTAATATCAATGTGTTTAGCTTTTTTCTCTTAACATAAAACTGAGGTTTGATATACATCACTCAATGTACACAGAAGTTTTTAGTCGCTTCCTGTTTCCTTTTATTCACTATAAGTTTAAGGCATCGCCATGGCTGAAGCATCCTAAATGTCTGGTGGCAATCATGTACTGTAAATCACCCAGGAGGAGGATTTCAAATTCCACTGGGTGCATTTTCCAAACAACTCAAAATAACTGACTTCTCCTTAAGTAGAGACCATGACATGCATAGCGAAAGTTGTTCAGCTCAATGAGATCTAAATGTATAAAAGGTCTCACGTGTATATGCGCAAGTGTATATGAGCTATGCAGCTAGATTTATAACAAAATTCAGCTGGAGTTTGAACCACCAATCTTCCAACCAGTAACTTCTAGAACCTTAACACACTGAGCCACCATCACCCCATGGTGGGCTTCTCACTCTTAAGATATAAGAACATTAATTTTCTTCTATTATGTCCTCACTTTAAATCCTTACCATGCAACACTGTTCAAGATATAATTAATTTCTTTATAGTTTCACATCAGCCATGTACTGTATTAACATTATTCTGATTGATTTTGATCCAAACCAAGTGAAAGTAAGACAAAATATAAGAGATTTCTAAAAAAAAAAAAAGCCAAAATAATTGACTTCCTTTTAAATAAAATCCATCACAGGCAGCACAAATGTTCTGCTCCATGAGATCTAAATACTTACTGTGTTTTACATGTATATGTGCAAGTGTGTATGAGCCAGTATAAAAGCAATATCAAGCTCAAAGTTGTGCTGATTATTGGTTCAGTACAAGAGCACTCCCTCTTGTGTGATACTTGTCAGACTCACTTTTGCAGCTGCTGTTACTGTATATTTAGCAGCATTGTGGTATAAATTGCACTAATTTGTGGTCACATTTCTGCATAAAAATTATTTGGCCAAACACCACCTTGTAATGTGGTCCGAAAGCAGGGTGTGTGTCATTAACTGTTTCGCGATTAGTGCGTGTCAGCTTGGCGTGAATAGGTCACATCATGCATCTATTGTCTCGATCAGAGATTGAGTTCCTGAACAGCATGACCTCATTTCGGCTTCAGGGAAAAGTTTTAGCTGGAGAGGTGTGGCGTCCTGCCAGAGACTGCCAATATAATGTCACACAATCTACTCTAGCCCTCTACTCTGGGTTGTTTTCAGACAGAGATTGACCATTCTGATTTGCTTGCTGCCAGAGACTGTAGCCAGGTTAAAACATACGCTTTAATACCTAATTATAAACTTCATTCTAACTAAAAAATCATTAGAACTCATTTCATAAGTTAATTCATACATATATCTAACACTAAAACAACGGTATACATATGGAATTAAATATAAGAAAACCATTTCAGTTTTATGAAAATAATTCATGCTAGTATGGTGTGTCTGGCAGTGGACCATGGTCTGTTATGTTATTTTTCCCCTCTTGTACCACAGACATCAGCCAACAATTGCAGGTAAAATTAAATTTTTGTTATTAATAATATCATGTATCTTGCTTTTTTAACCAGTTATAGTCACATTTAATGTTATGGAATTCATATGAATAAAGTTGTTGTTATGACTGACTTAATTGTGGCTACAAACAGCCACATCTATCACCATTTTTATTATATTTTTTAAAGGCCTAAAGATGCATCTTGTCATGTTAGTGGGAGAACATGCAAAGTCCTATCTCCTGTGGAGGAAAACATGCTGACTGTTGCAAACGGCTGACACTGTAGTCCTGTGGGAGGTAGGGATATATTAGTGTCAGCTGTTGACCACACCCCCCATAATCTTTTAGGAAATTCTGTGAACCAAAGGGTGAAAGCTGAGCTAAAATGACTCTCTGTTTGTGTGTGTCCTCAAGAAACACAAAAAATAACAAAAGAGAAGCACAAAAAATGTAATAAAAATACAATTAAATAAATGGATGTCACTTGAGAGCTGCTACTTAGACACAAACTGGTTTCTATAATCACTTTCACCATATGAGAAATATAGTTTTATTCTTTGTCAAATATGTTTTTATAATGCATAGATTTTGTGTGGAATTCACCATTTAAAATCATGTGAATGCTACTATAGAAACAATGATGTTTAAGAAGGAATGCATTAATGTAAACCTATCATTTGATTTAGAGCTGTCACTGCTGCCGTTGCAGGAAATTAAAACTTTCAGATCAGATTAGAAGATTTAGCAATGCTATGGTAAACGGTGCATTTAATGCATACACAATGTACAGTACTGTACACTGACACCATAACATTATAACCACCAGTTAAAATATTTAATAGGTTCTCCTTGTGCCACCAAAACAGCAGTGACCTGTGTATTTATGGAGACCAGCATTAACCTTTTCAGCAATTAAAGTGCATCAGTGAGCCTTGCCTGCCCATGACCCTTTTGCTGGTTCACAAGTTTTAATTTCTTGAACCACTTTTGGTCAGTTCTCACCACTGCAGACTGGGAATATCCCATAAGAGCTGCAGTTTTGGAGTTGCTCTTACCCAGTTGTCTAGCCATCACAATTTGGCCCTTGTCCTTACGTTTGTCCGTTGTTTCTGTTTCTAAGACATCGACTTCAGGGACAACGATGTTCACTTGCTGCCTAATATAGACGCCCACAGGTGCCATTGGAATGAGGTAATGAGGTATTGTAACTGTAACTACTGTAACAAGGGCCAAATTGTGACAGCTAGACAACTAGGTCAGAGCAACTCAAAAACCGCAGTTCTTGTGTGATGTTCCTGTTATGCAGTAAGCAGTACTGCAAAGCCTAGCTTGTGGAGTCTGCTCCAATGTGTGTGTACACACTCAGTATTAAGCAGGTGGTCATAATGTTATGGCTGGATCAGTGTATACAGTACATTGTGTGTGTACGTGTGTGAAAGGAATATTAAAGTTATAAAATATCTGATAACTGATTAAAGGGTAAGTGCACTTGTTTTGGTCCAAACAGCAGCAGCAAAATTCCAGTAGATCTACATCAGAAACAGTTGAATGACGTCTTTCATCGACTTGTTTCACTCATGTTTCAGTGATCAATGAGTAAGCCCAGCTGGCCATCAGAGATCCTGCTGAATGTAAGCAGCTTGTGATGCCATGTGTGTGTCTGTGAATGTTCAATTCTCCACACTTTCCATTGCACCCGTGGGCACTGGGCCATTGATTGGACCTACTTTTATGGGAATCTGATTAAACCCGTCAGTATTTCCGTTTCCTCACACATTAAAAGTTTGTTTTTTTCTGGCTGCCCCACACATTGATCATTCCTGTCTGTGTTGAATTTGTTGAGCTTTACCTCTGCTTTGTGGGCATCACATTTTTAATGTTCCTGATTGTTGATCAGTCATTATGATGAAGTTATTTAAAGCTCTCCAGCTTGCAACAATGATGGAAATTTCTGCAGGCACATTATAAATTGCATAATATAATTTACATTGTACACAATATAAATAGAAAAATAACAGCACTTTGCCACTTATGGTACTGTTACTAACATATGTGAAAGGACCATACAGTGTTTTCCCAAACTGAATCACTCTGCCTTATTATGCTCAGCAAGAGCATAAAACCAGATGGAGAACAAGGACCCCATCTGTAACCTTTTAAGAAGCAAGGTTAAGGTCAAGATGTAAAGAATGTGTAAGGGTCTGGCACACAGACAGAACACACGGGAAGCAGGTGTCACGTCTCAACAACAGTTCCTTAATGAAAGGCTTTCTTAAATGAGCAAAGTATGCAGTTCTTGGTGAATACGCTACATGCAACGAAAGCACCGACTTTATAGCCATCTCGGTGAATGTCGTGGTTCCATTGGTCGATCCTCACCAGGCATGGTGTCATCAGAGGCACACAGGGCAGTGCAGAACAGGTGAGACCAGCGGCACTGAGCATGTGGCACTGTGTGTGCAGAGACAGCGAAAAGGGTTCGTGAGTGGACAGCAGGCAGCTTTCTCCTTGGTGAACGGGACTTGGAAGCACTCGTGTCTAGGAACAGAAGAGACAAATGTAAATGTACATTTGGTAAGATCTTACTCACCGGACAGAGCCAAGGAGGCCTTTTTAAAGGCCCTTTGGATGCTGAGTGATGAAAATAAAGCAATAATCCCACAATGATGGTAAATTGGTTCTCTTTTTACTAAGGATCTAAGAAACACAAGAGAGCATTAGCAAAGGCCTAAACCAGATTCCTTTTAAATTTATCAAATGATAGCTAGGGGGCAGTGGTGGCTCAGGCAGTTGAGGCTCTTGGTTGCGGGTCGGGGGTTCGAGTCCCGACATCGCCTGGTTGCCACTCTTGGGCCCTACGGTAAGCCCCGTATCCTGATGCCCATATACACATCTTAAGGGGAAGCATGATCCACTGATTTAAAAGGATAATCTCTCAGAACATTGTAGAGTGGAAAGTGAAAGGGAAGAGCCTTAATTAAAGGATAACTAGCTTGATAATAACTGACAATTTAAACTGGTTGAGTGCTAATTAAAATGATCACAATACAAACTGCTGAGACAAATACAGCAGATGGTTACTATATGATTTAGACTCTTCATTATTGTTTAACACAATAATGATAAAGGTTAATCTGTGATAGGGTGACTACGTGGTGCAGGAGGTAGCTCTACCCCATAGCTTCAGTGTCACTCATTCAATCCCAGACTATACTACATCCCCTATATGTGAGAACATGCATTATCCGTGATAAAATGTCATTCCATCCATAGGGCATTTTCTCTTCACAAGGAGTGTTGCCATGATACACGCTGGATTAACCACAATCTTGACCAGGATAAAGTGGTCACTGCAAAAGAGTGACTAAATAATCTATGAAAAATATAATTCTGTATAATGACCCTGGGATTAACCTTTTTTTCAGTTTGATGTGGATAAATCTAGTCAGAAACCATCCACATTCTGAAAACAACCTTACAGATGTCCCTTGAGTTTTTGCGTTTTAAAGAAAATTGTTCAATAATAAAAATTGGCACCACATAACAATGACAACATGGGTTATTGTGACCCCCCCCCCCCCCCGCCCCCATCCTAAAGAGTTTGTATTAAACAGTGTGTAGTATGGTCAGTATGGAAAACTCTTCAGTGGGGAAGTGTATGTTTACCCCATTGTGGTGGGGGCTAGGGAGCGAGACAAAGAATGGAGACTAATGGTTGCGGTGAGGTAATATGAGGGAAAGCGGATGAGAAACTGGAGTAAATGAGCTGATATGGAAAATGTTCAAATGGCGTGACTCAAGTCCTGGATTTCTGATCCACACCCATGACCACATCCATTTACCTTCACCAGAGATATGGAAGCAAATCGTTTTCCTAGTTCAGAACACAACAGTGAAAAATAAATCAGATACAGAGGATTGGCAGCAGCTGTAGGAGCACTCTTCTGTATGACCATTCTTTTGGCTGGATTGTACCACTCGCATTTGTAGGTTGTGTGAGAACTGGGTATGTTCATATTTTTATAGCTGACTGTGTTCGAGAATTGATTATAGGTGGTCTTTGATTTGTTTGGAGGTACAGTGAGATCAAATGTTTGCAAGATGTGTGCAGATGATAGTGACCAATACAACTGTCAATTATAATTATTTTAAAATAGATGATGCATTGTTTTCTTGTGCTGATCCATCATAGAAGTTAAAGGCTTTTGTCTGAAATTCATTGTAATCAGTGTGTGTCAGTATGATGACTAGCCAGCAGGGTCCGACTGCTCCTTGATGATGAGTTCAGAGTTTTGTCTTGCTCAAGAGTTCAGCTTTAAGCCTGCATTAGAGTTTTTGTTTTTTTTGTGAAACCTGATGACATCACTGTTCACAACCCCAACCCCTTTTCTGCCAAGTCTTGTTGAGTCATTTTTAACCTTGAATTAATTAACACTGTGCACAACTTCAGGAAGCACCTCTTGCTCATGAAAATATATTCAGTTCATCTGCAGAACATTGAAGAATAACATTCTTTTGTTTTTTTCTTTTAGACTGGATTTCAGAATCATAGAACTGATCATTCTGATCATCAGTCATTTTAGATAGAGTACTTTATTAATCCCAAAGGGAAATTGTATGAATTTTAATTAAATCAATAACATATATACCATTCTTTCAAACTGCAGTAATAAAAATGGGGCAAAACTCCAAAAATAAGTTTTTCTCTACTCACATCCAACACGTATTTCAAAATTAGCACACTAAGCACTATTATGGCATGCATATACAGTATCTGTGCTGCCACCATTGTAAATCCTGAATAACCTGCTGCCTCTCAGCGCTCACCTGGACTATTCAAATACAGTACATAGCCCATTATGAACCAGTACCACTCCATACCTTCACTTTACAAAGCTGCATCAGACATTTCTTTGTGATGTGATTATTTTTAATGGCAGTATTGCTGCTACATTCCCTACTGTTGCACCACACAAAAGTTTATTCATTGTCCATTGAGCTTTCCCACATCACACTATTATGTCATCAGGTGTCATCAGACCTACACTGTTGTATGTTATGAAGTCTTCTGCAATGTTATGTGTTGCGCTGTGGGTTAGTAGAAGCCATATTTCAATCAAGTGTATTTTAGGTGTATATGATGGAATGACAATAAAAAACCTACTTGACTTGATATGTGATATAGGTCAATGCATTTGTTTTTATAGCATATATCAGTTTAGCTTTTATATTCAGAGCAAATAAAGTATAACACTTTTTAACCCTACTTTATATTCAGAGCAATACTATAGCACTGTATAGCACAAATATAGTTTTAACTCTGCTGTAGTACAATTACTGTAGTATACCATAGTCAAAACATTAGTAAATACAATAGTATCACACATTGTATAGTAACTTTCTATAGTAAATACTACAGTATACCATGCCATGTACTGTACTCACTTACTAAAGTAAATGCTACAGTTTGCTACAGCATGTAATAAATTGCTATAGATACTAAAGTTAAATATGGCATGCAGTTATGACTATAGTAAATAATAGTTTACTGCATTCAGTTGAATAGATGGCTGAATTTCAAGTTCCTCATTCAGTGTCATTTAACAGGGTAGAGAGGTACAACTTGTTCCCTTTCAAAGGCTATACTCGATGCTGCGTGAAAACGCTATGGGAACATCTTGTCATGTTGCCGGTTGTGAAGC